>JAKNSH010311278.1:0-10734 GCA_027790015.1 Cymbopogon flexuosus
GCTCAGGTGCATGTATAAGAAAGAAAAGATACGCAAATCACACACTAAAGGCAGAGTTGGCATTTAAAATCGACTATTTGAACCATTCAGTTTTTGGCAATGGCAACCAATTAAACAAAAAGCCATTGAGGTAATCTGCGTAGTCTGGACCATGTTGGAATTTGCGTAATCTATTCATAAATAAACCAAGAAAAAATGTCATTTGCAAAGCTAGATTTTTTAGATAATAGAAAGTATATTTCTGGCTTCAGTCATCCTCTGTCGAGAATGCATCATGGCGTAATTATTACAGCAGGTAGCCAGTGCTACTAGTAAGACAAGAGTCAACAGACAACACTAGTACAACTAAAAAAAAGCAACTGACAAAAAAAATTATATCTCCAACAAGGAACTCAGGTAGTCTAACACGTCGGTACTGAAAGATCGTGGGACACCGACCACCATTGAAGACTCCGGATACTGTATCCTGACAACGGTACGAAGCACCTGGAGCATGTGCAAGGGAGCCACCATATCGATGTCGGCACCAAAGCCGACAACCCAAGAGGGATCCTCCAAAAATGATGCTCCAATGAGAAAATGACATCTAAAGATACCAGGATCGCCCAATCAGGGACTGGTGTTGGTTTTCACCGGAGAGATCCTCATGAAGGACAAGACGACGCCTCCAGCGAGGAAAGTGGCACCCACAGGAGTCACAGTCGTCCAAACATGGTAATCAGACCACTGCCACTGCCCACCAAGAGCCATGTCGTTACGCCATGCACTAGCGACATGGTCCATCGCTGGATCTGGTCACGAAGGTTGCTAACAAGTAGATCCGGAAAATTGGGCGCCATCGACGACTTGCCCACTGCAAACGTCAGTTGCCCACGGCTGCCAGGAACGATGGACAACGCCACCACTGTGCGCCCGCCGGATCCATCAGCCACGCCAGCTTTAGCCGTCTTGGCCATATGAATCCGCGCACTGACAGCCAGAGATGAGCGCTGTCGTCGGGCCCCCTGCTAGCAACAGGTGCTCCACCACCGCCGGTAGGAGCACCAGATCTGGCCACACGAAGGCCTGATCTAGCCGCCAGTACGCCGGATGTGCTGCTCAGAGCTACCGCCGCTGTTGCTGCACTCATCGTAGTTGGTGGGCAAGGTCACACAACCTCGCGAGCCGCAGCTTCGAACGGAAGAAGCCTCACACAACTTACTCCTCCTTCATCGTGCCTCCATGTGCCACTACTGCCGCACCACTCCATACCTTCGCAAGCAGTATGACGCCACAGCTGTCGAGCGCCACCCCGCACGGAGGATTTCGCATGCCTGGGTAAAGGCCTAGCCACCACCATCCTAGGGGTCAGCACGGCCTCCCGGCAGCCCCCTTAGGCAGCGGCGAGGTAAAGGACGAAGGGGGTGAAGATCTAGCGGCGGGCTACCGCCCAAGTCACCCATGCGGGGATGACGCGGGGGCCAAGATCTATTCCCCTGGCACCCGCCCAAAGTAACCTAGATACTCACAAAACCCTAATTGAGTTGTTTATACTATTAGAGGGTGGCTGGATGGTACCATACCCAATACAACGTGATTTTACTTAAAATTCAAGATTCCATGACCTGCAAACTACGTATAAGTCTTGTCCACCTTTTCCCTAGAAAAGAGCCGCAGAACATTTCCATTCCAGCTTCTCGACGGGATTTTTTTATATTTTAATCCATTTTAATAAATCTTTTAATATTAACCGCTCTAGAAAATATTTTTTAGAAAAGACTCAAAACTAAAAAGTTATAGATCTCGTCAAGATATACAATTATCATATGTAAAAACCATCTTCATCCACATCGTATTGAAGAGTTATGATTTTTTTAAAAAATAATCTTGTCACGCCACTCACTACGTCAATTTTTTTTTCCCGTAGCGACAACCAAATGGCCTCGGTGGCGGACCTTTTTTTGGCCCGCTGCGGTAAAAGGGTGGGATTTACCGCAGCGGGCACATTTTGTTTATAGCAGCGGGCACATTTGCCTGCCACGGCAAAGGCCGCGGCCCAAATGGCCCACTAGTGGCCCGATAACCGTCGGGCATATATACCGCAGTTAGGGTTCACAATCTCACAGGCCGGCTGCACAGCCCCTCCTATCCTCCCTCCTATCTCATATCGCCCTCCTCCCTCCACTCTCCATCTCCCGAGATCCAGCCGGCCGCCCTTCCCCTTCCACGCCAATATCACCTCATCCCGACCCTCCTCCGGAGATCCATCACCCGACGGCGCGATGACGGGCGACGGCGCGCGCTCGGCGTCCTCCACAGCGGCGCGCGCCCGCGCGGAGGAGGGCGGCGCCATCATGCGGAGGCAGGGCGACGCGCGGGCGGAGGTCATCCACGGCGGCGCTGGTCGCTCCCTCCCTAGATGGAGGGCCGCGCGGTGGTGCTCGGAGGCGGCCCGGACCTACGACGACGCGGGCAGGAGGCGGACTACGGCGCACCCTCTTCTCCTCTCCGGCGTGCGCGGGCGCGAGCCACGATGGTGCTGCGGCAGCGGCGCAGGGGAGCAGAAGCGACGGCGTCGCGGGGAGGAGAGGCGATGATGGAGCATTGTGGGGACCAGAGGCGTCGCGCTGCTGCTGCGGATCTGGCCCCCTTCCTCCTCCCCGGCCGGATCGGCTATTGTGGCGGTTCCGGCGACGGCCCCAGCGGATCCGGCGACTGTGGTGGTGGTGGAGGGCGGAGTGGATCCCGACGGCGCGCTGCATGGTGGATCCCGGCGTCCCACGGCGGCGGCCTTCCTGGATGGGCTCCACGTTGGCGGCGTCCCACGGCGGCGACGGCGCACGGCTTGAGGGGCGGCGCGGAGCCAGGCACGACGCGGCCACGGCGTGGCCATTCTCCTTCGGCGGCGGCGGTGGATCCAGGCGGTGCGCGGTCTCGGCGGCGTCCCACGGCTCGAGGAGCGGCGCGGAGCCAGGCACGAGGCGGCCACGGCGTTGCCGCCCTCCTCCGGCGGCGGCAGTGGATCCAGGCGACGGCGGCGGTAGAGCCAGGATGGGCGCGGCGGGCCCGTGGGTGGGCTCACGGGCCTATGTAGGTTTTCTTTTTCTTTGTTTTTTTTCCAAACATTTACCACAGCGGGCATTTGACGTCCGCTGCAGGAAATCACCGATTTCCCGTGACGTTTGAGTCCTGATGGACCGCATTGCCCGCTGCCGAAAACTAAAACTGCCCGCTGCGGGAAAAAAAATTTGTAGTAGTAACTCCCGGTGGCGCAACAAGCTTTTCCACGTCGGAAATGCCGTCAAATGTGTCGTATTTTGCCGCGCCCAAAGCATGTCGCACGACTATATTATTTTGTCGCGCCAACGGGACCGGCGTGACGAAAAGGGCTATAGGATGCAAAATATTTTCTAGGGTTGTTAATATTTATTAAAATGTATTAAAATATAAAATCCTCCCTTGTCCACAAGTGCATTACTACAGAAGTACTGTTCAGTGCCTGAATCCCAAGTACTCCGCAGTCCTAAAAATTAAATTTAAGATTATGGATTTAATTATGTAACATAAATATTAATATTTTTAATATATATTCGGTCAAAGTTATTTCTTAAGAAACGAAAACGACAATAATTTTGGGATTGAGGAGTAGCTCAAAAACAAATATTGGAACTTCTAAGCAATCATAAAAGGTGTACAATGCAACTCTATTAGCAGAGAAACTTGTCTTGAGCAAACAACCTTTGCCGCCTTAGTAGAGCTATGGTAAACACCATTTGAAGCTCGTGAGCTGTGCGTAGACAGAAAACAAAGAAACTAAGCAAACAAATGCCAGCCTCAGTAGTCTATTCTATCAGTTCATCTTCACCATCAGTAGAAGATAACTCCAGGCTCCGTCGGCAACAGAAGACTTGCAATTTGGCATCCGCAGCAATCAAGTTATGGGAAGAAAAAATCAGACAGCAAATGACACAAAAGAGATTGACGACAACACCACAATCTGCAAGCAATCGTGGAGCCAGGAGGATTTTCCAAACATAAAAATGCTAAAAAAAATCAGAGCTCTTGGAACCAATTCTTGATATAGCTCGATATTAGCAACCTATCATCATTGATCGACAATTCAACATAAAATTCAAGGTCCAAAGAGGAGCACCATATGTCAAGATAATCAAACACTTTGTAAATAAAACCAAAATAACCATGACCAGTCTTATCGTAAGAGCTACATAACTTTGTTCACGACTAATAAAAAGATAGCAATTCGAGATAAGTAAAGTAAATCATTATATAGAAGTAAAACTAGCTAATTGTGACATCCCAGACAGGAGCCAGCCATTGGCGTTTGAAAAGCCCCGAAGCGGCAGCCGCACCCGCCGCCCGGACGGCTCAGATCCACCGGTTCCCGACATCCCAACCGTCCTTGCCACTCCGCTTCGTGCTTCTTCCTCTTTCACCCAATCCCGTTCGTTGGCCTCCGCTCCGCTCCGAAATTTAAAACCTCCCAGGCAGAGCCCCCCAGAGAAGCCAAGAACCTTTTTTTTTCTCCCTATTATTATTAATAAAAATTCGGTGGAAAAAGCCGTCTCTTTTGGTCTGCCCGATTCGAGGTTCCGGAGCACCGCGGCGGCGGCCGGATCGGGGTGGCGGCGCGGTTCGGTCGCCGCTGGAGCGGAGCGGATGCGCCGCGCCCCCTGTGAGGTGAGACTTCTTTCATGCGCTCCCCTTTTCGCCTGCCCTGTTGCCTCGATCCGGTTGCGCCCAAGGTCCACCGGCGGCGCGGCAGCGGAGGGGGCGGCGGGGTTGGGGGTGAGCGATGCGTTCATCCTGCAGCCGTTCTAGAGGAAGCAGCCTTGGCGATGGGTTTGTCGTGGCGGATTTGTGGGTGGGTGTGGGTTTGCGCAATGGTTATAGCGCCAGCAGAACCTTATAGAGGTATCGATGTCCTGTGAGGACTGTGGGGGGATTTTGAAAGACTATATTGTTGTTCCTTTGTAGATGTTTATACTCTTCTCGTCTGTGTTCTAGAACTCTCAAATCTAGCCAATTTTACTCGATGTACCACCATATCTTCATAATGGTGTATTTCTATATTATAGTTTCGATTATAAATTATTCAAATTTGTTCCTTTCCCCCTCTTGGCGGGCTATGACCACTTCTCCCCACAGCGAAAAAACCTCCTAGAAGACCTTAGAGTGGTTTAACATTGGGATGAATCTTTGGGCCCTTTCCTTGCTTTTAAGTGGAGATTCAGTTTTCTGTTTTCACTTATGATGACGAGTGAAAAGCAAATGACTTCGAAGGGCACAGAGTCTTCATCTTCTTCTGTTCCTCCTGATGGAGGAGTCAGCAGGGAACCTCAAAAAGGGGGTAGATTACCCAATGGGTGAATTTCTATCCGCTTATTAGATCCAGTCATCAGGTTTATGCATATCCCTTCTTAATTCTTATACATATATTTATCTCCTGCTTCAGGAGGACAACTGGTCCAGCACGTCGCTCGTCCAAGGGAAACTGGAGTCCAGAAGAGGTAAAGTTGGCACTCTGGTTTCCTAACTTCGTTAATAGCATGCATTTTCAATAAAGCATTTGAATAATGAGGTAAATAACCTAACTTTGGTAGCTTTGAGGAATGGTATGCTAAATACCCATTCTCAATAAGATAATCTTTTTTCTCTACATAGTTAAGATAACTATCACACAGTATACCGATATATAAACTTTCACCATACTTTTCCTATTACTTTAGTTGATACTATAGTTGATAATAGGCAGGGGTTACTGTTCTGATTCCCTAGCTGCATTTATTTTCACTTGCAACAAACATTGCACACGGAATACTGTTCAGTGACATGCCTACATCAGTGCCAAAGATTTATTTGATGTCAATTTTCTTTTTATATGCTAAGCATTGCATCATGAGACTGTGTTGAAGATGGCTGTATGTGCTTAGACCATATTTTGCCTATCTACTGGTTTGCTCTGATGGGCACATATGCTACTCAATTGTAGGATGACATACTCCGCAAAGCTGTTGAAACTTACAAGGGAAAAAATTGGAAAAAGATAGGTACTTTCTTTAGCTGATACAAAGTTGATATGTTCTCTTTTCTCAATTTGTGTAGCACAGGCTGTTGATTTCTTTTTGAAGTATCATATATCCAAATCCAAATTTAAACTGACCATATACAGTGACACTTCACTTATTTTGCTAGCATACATCTTGTTTGCTTGCGATTTGTATGACAGATCCTGATCTTAAAAAAAATGGAGTGTTGTATTATGGAATGTAGCACCACCTTTTTTTAGAACTGTCAACTTAGTTTGATCATTTGATGCACTGGCTCGAAGCTAGCACTTTAGCACCAAATAAAGGTATAAATAGATGTGGCTGTCTTGTTAATATTTATATTGTAATAATTTGATAATTTGAATATGTGATATAAAGAATTGCCCCTGATGCTCATAAATTGTGTACATGCTACATACCTTCATTTTTTATTACATTGTTATTGGATAACTCCTTTTTACCATGGGTATACTTCAAGAAATTGACATCAGGTGCACACATCATTCTTTGAATTTTGTGGTTGTATCATTTCTTCTCATTCCAGTGACTGTAGTGCATCCTCAAATCTCAATTGCTTACAATAATGTGACTCAGACTCAATTTTTATGCTACTATTCCATCCTTTTCCCCTTGCTAGTCAATGAGAATCTTTATCTGAAACTAATACTTGATGAACTACTTTCTTTTCCCCAGCTGAATGTTTTCCAGGTAGGACTGATGTTCAATGTTTGCATAGGTGGCAGAAGGTTTTGAACCCTGAACTTGTTAAAGGGCCCTGGTCCAAAGAAGTAAGTTCTACAGTTTTCCCTTTGGGGTTTTCACTTTTCTTAAAATAAACTAATCCCATTTAGGTTATTTTACTGAATTATATTACATGTGCATGATTCTTTTATTATTTTCTTTTTTTTTTTTCCAGGAAGATGAGATCATTACTCAGATGGTAAACAAACTTGGGCCAAAGAAATGGTCGACCATTGCCCAAGCTCTTCCTGGACGTATTGGAAAGCAATGTCGGGAAAGGTATGCCATGGAAGATACTTGTAATAGTGTTACATGATGATGTCAGGTGCTGGGAAATATTTATTTATTTGTGGTTGGCTTCTATGGAAAATAGGATTCATGATTTTAGGCATTTGATCAGAGTACCACACTAGCTTACAAATACTCTTCTTGTGATGATTACTATGCACAGTAACCAATGAAGTATATTCATTTGCAAATACACTACTAAAACTAATGTGCTAATAGTCTTAATGATGATAGTTGCAATTACTCTTGAAAATGCATGGTGATTGATTTGAGAAAAGGTTTCATGTATCGAATATCATGAAATGACATGCCTAGAATTTGTTTCTCTGTTGGCTTCGTTTGGGGCATATGTAATGCAGACTGTTATTAGCTGCAAACATGCAAACCATATTAATTTGGAGATAAATATTGTTATGAATAATTTTGATGTGATATCCTCATTTAGATGGCACAACCATCTTAATCCTGGGATCAATAAGGACGCTTGGACACAAGACGAGGAAATCAGGCTCATCCATGCTCATCAAACTTATGGAAACAAATGGGCTGAATTGACAAAGTTTTTACCAGGAAGGTACAGATTCTTTCCCCGGCTTTTAAACTAGCAAGAGTAATAGATAATGTCAAATGGAAAAAACATAACATTCTATGCATTAGTGATACTCCATTGCAGTATGACATATATATCGCATTGTAACATCCTGATATATTATTTGGTTACTAAATAAAAAGTGCATCACTAAATCAGCCTGTTAGAGAATATTGAGCTATATTAGAATATAGAGAAATTGATGAGTATGTTTGTATATTATCCTATCAGGACAGACAATGCAATTAAAAATCATTGGCACAGCTCGGTGAAGAAGAAAGTTGATTCATACAGATCATCTGGTTTACTGGCTCAATTCCCGGGCCTCACACCTGTTGAATACACTACCAGTGGTTTAAATGTTGATTCTTCATCTGCCATGACCAATCAAATTAGTGAAGACAGTGGTTTTAATGTTTTTCGGGAGGCTGAAGATTCAATGGAGTTAAGTCAATCATCGTTTGCCAAGGGTTCTTGCTCTCAGGAGGAGCAAACTGATTTGACTTTGGGATCTAATTTGCATGTGCATGAATCTTTTTGTCAAGATGGTTTTACTAATGCTGAGAATGGCGCTTTTGCTTTACCTGACAAGCATCAGTACTTATCCACTTCTGACATGGATCAAGATAAACACATGCAGGAAGGAGTGGATTTGGATAAACACTTGCAGCAAAAGTTTTCTCAAGGAATGGATTTGCATCTTGACATAGATGAAGTGTCAAACAACTTTGTGATAAGAGATAGCCAGGCATCCAATGAGCTTGCAGTTCAATTTCAGGACACACAGATTATGAATAGTTCAGAAAATGATGCAGTATCTTTGATACCATATGCTGAAACACCATGTGTTCCCATCTTACCTAGTGTTTCTGTTTGTGAGCATAACATAAATACGATGTCTGAAATGGGCATAAAAAATGATAATTGTTTCCAGTCGGAAAAGCGGCAGGATATTTCCATTCAATCAGGTGCATATTCTTCTGAAGCTGCAAAGAACTTTTCAGCGCCACTTTACCCATTGCAGACAACTGAATCAGCAACAATGATGGGTGGCCCTATGTATTATCAGAGTTCTGTGACATCATTACCACCGGATTTCATTTCTTCAGATGGTGCTTCTAATGCATCTGAACTCAAATTTGGGACAAGTCACTATCCTATTTCTTGCCAAGATTTGGAGATTAAAACTTGCCACAATCCTTCTGGTGATCCTGATCAAAATTCATATATTAGCAGTGAAGATGACAGAAACAGGACTTCTGAACCAATCGACAGCATACCCGAATCTGAAAAGAAACAGCAGGTTGATGTTGAACAATCATGTCTGGAGCCTGAAGCCTACATTGGAAAGGATGCATTATCATCTCATGGTCACACCATATTAAGTGAAAAGGAGGATGCTGGAGCTCTATGCTATGAACCTCCTTGCTTTCCGAGTTTTGAAGTTCCCTTTGTCAGCTGTGAGCTTGTAAACTCCAGCGATCTCCCAGAATATAGTCCTCTTGGCATTCGAGAGTTGATGAGGACATCCTTGAACTTCCCTACCCCAGTAAGATTGTGGGGCTCCCCTCCTAGGGATGGTAGTCCTGATGCTGTGCTAAAGAATGCTGCCAAAAGATTCGTGTGCACCCCATCCATAATGAAAAAAAGGCCTAGAGACCTCTCATCTCCTGGTCCTGATATAAGAACCGAAAAGAAATCAAATACTGAAAAGGATTGTAGGAGCTCAGCTACAAGAGTTGGGAAATCTTGCATGGATAGGCATGATGATTCAGCTGATTTAGTTTCACCAAAAGAGGGAACTGCATTTCAAAAGAAGCTCAAGCTTTCTCACGAAAACAAAGAAAATATGAATGATATTACTGATCAAGGAGGAAATGAAGGCAATGCAAAGGTAAACAACTTGGCTGAAGGCAAGGGATGTTTCACTGTGGACAGTGATTGTACGAACAGTTTACTATGTACTTTCAATCTACTACTAGTTAATTTTTATACTCAATAATTATTTATTCATGGATAAAAACACTAAAAATCTTTGGCTAGGAGTGGTGGATCTCCTTTATTGGAAGTGCATATTGCCTATCAATAATGATGTAGCAGGGACAATGTTAAAATCACTCTTTACAGAAATACAGGTTTCCAGAGAAGCTAGAAATAGAAATGTAACGGATCATATAAGGCCTGTGGGGGATGTTGATGGTTGCATGAAGGGTGGGCTGGTGGCAAAAGTTCACTTATTAGTAATAAAGTTTATAGAATGGAATGCAATTAATCTTATATTCTTGAAATATAATTTGCATTGTGTCTTTGCGCGTTGCTTATCTTGTTCTTCTATATATTGTCTGGTCCAGCATTCTACAGGGATTCTTACTCAGAGCAGTGTCGACAACCACAATACACCTATGCATGGTCCAAATTTTCAAAGTCAGGGACTGAATACCAGTGCGCAGGCTTTGTCTAACTCTAAAGACATAATATTTTCTAGATCAAAGCCATCAGAACTTCTTGTTGATAAATCTGCAGCCTGCATTGATGCAGATTACGAGTATGTGAACATGTAAGTTGGATGCTCTTCTACGCTTTACTTAGCGAGAAATTTCCATCCAAGTTTGTTCCACAAATCTGAAGCCATGCTGTTAGTAGCTGGTAGTAGTAAATTAACCATCAAATCAATGCCCTTTAAAATTATGTTTAATTTTCTGGGATGCTGGCAAGAAATTTTTTTGGTTCTCCCCAGTAGAGCAAAAAACTGGCTTGGTACTTTTTCTCCAAATTTATACATAGTGCTTTGAGTTGGGAGAATATGGACACATTACTGTTTTAACCTGGTGTAAAATCTAAATTGAGTGCTTCATGGTTTTAAGACAACTCAAGTCATGCTTGCATCATTATCGAGTCAGCTATTAATTATGATATGGCACTCTTTTAAATGCTGTCCTAAAGATCTCAGATTTCATTATTTTCATTTCAACTATAACCCGTTCTGTGGTTAATTTAATGATGGTACAGATCTAATTTTAGAATCGAGTCAATGGTACATAGTATTGCTAACTTAACTTGACCTGCCGG
>JAKNSH010311331.1:0-11810 GCA_027790015.1 Cymbopogon flexuosus
AACAATACAACACACACACACACACACACACACACACACACACGGAGAGAGAGAGAGAGAGAGAGAGAGAGAGAGAGAGAGAGAGAGAGAGAGAGAGAGAGAGAGAGATTAACATTCGGCTTGGAACAATCCTTTTGAAAGGTTGAAGGGCTCTGTTCCTTAATGACTTCTTCAATTGATGATCCTTTTTCATGTACAAATTTGACAGACACTGAGAGCCTATTCAGAATATTGAACAACGCAATGTAGTAGCAATTTAGCATAGAACTCATAGCGCATTCCTTCTTTCTTTTAAGATGATCTATGGTTCTAGGAAATGTGTAAGCGACCAAGATGAACAAAGTGCTAGAAACGTAACATGAGGATGATACTTCAAAACAAACAATTATTCAATGCTTGCAAATAAAGCAATTATTCAAGCATTGCAAATAAAGCAATTATTCAAGCAAATATCAACAAAATGGACAACATATATCTCTCCTATCATAATGTTCCAGGGGTGGTAATAATGAGTATTTGGGAAATGGACTACATACAGGCTGATTCAAATTGGCTGTCTACATTGCAGTGGCGGAGCCACAGGGTATGCTGGATATGCTCCAGCATACCCTGTCTCCAGCATACCCTGTCCGTCCGGCTAGTAAACAATATAATATGTATTATACACGTACATTCATATATAAATAATAAAAGACACCTGTTAACTGTTGTCACCAATCACACCATTCATCACGGAAGCCAGAAGTCACAAGGCCCAGGACGCACGGCCCACACTATGCGTTTCTTTGGGTTTTCGTATTCTAATATCTATCCATCGATCGGAGTTGAGGAGTTAAACATGCCGCCGCCGCCGCCGCCGCCTGTCCATCTCGGTGTGTTGGTGCTGGCCTCTGCCCTGCCGCCCTCCGATCGACTCGTCTACCGTTTGCAGTTTGCACGGCTACGAGGACACGGAGCTCGCCGATTCGCTGTTTCTTTTAGGTAAAATACCTAATCTTTAATCTTATGCTCTTCATCTCTTAGACACGATTCTGTAGTTATACTTTATTAAGCGGGATATTTTTTTAGGGTGATGAAGATAATATAATCAGACATTTATGTCTCTTCAAAGCATCGACTAAAATAGTCAGAAAAATAGCATATTGTAAGTCTATGCACTCCTTTATACATATATTTCAATTATTGGTATATTTTTGAACTATTTATATTGTATCTAAATCAACTTAATTAATACTGTGTTACTTAAGTGCATACTTACCGAATCATGTTGTTCATTTTACAATTGTTACCGAATTGTATATGAATTTTTTTTGTCAGCATACCCTAACCTAAAATCCTAGATTCGCCACTGCTACATTGACGGAGAAAAGAATTTTCAATGTAGTTCCAAGGCCAAGAACTTGGAGCTTTCCCCACAGTCGTCATTTCTCACATCCAATGCAGTCCATAATTGCACTAATGAAGAAAATGTTACAGTGGTAAGAATTCAAGTGGTGCATATGCATGTATGAACTCGAAACACAGGAAAAATGTCCGAAACCAAATGTTTTTAAATTGCTTCTGAATCTCTTGTTTCAGCTCAGGACCATTTTCGCCTTGCCAGAGTTTGGCTTCATCGAAAGGCAATGGACATGCAGATCTTAACTTGGAATTGTGTAAAGCAATTGCTTCACGAGAGATTGTGTTTTCGAGACATCTTCAGGGTACAGCTTGCTCAGCTGGTGAACCACGACAAATCTGCTATTTTCTACAGCAAAAATTGTACTGATGACATGAAACAAGTGGTTAGCAATGTGTTGAATATTCATAAGGAAGCTTTGGCAGAGCGATACCTGGGACTTCCTACTGAAACTGGACGAAACTTGAATGAAGTTTTTGAATACCTTCCGGCTCAGGTGAAAGGCAAAATTGAGAGTTGGTGTGGCTGTGAGGCCAGCTGTGCAGGAAGGGAGGTTCTGATCAAGTCAATTGCTCAAGCTGTGCCAACATACTCCATGAGTTGCTTTCTCTTACCAATCAGTGTGTGTAAGAAATTGAAAACTGCAGTGGCAAATTATTGGTGGGGGAGCTCGATTGACAACCGCCATATGAACTGGATGAGTTGGGAGCGAGTAACTCAACCCAAGGATAAAGGAGGAATGGAATTTCGGGACCTCCGCTATTTCAACCTTACAATGCTTGGGAAGCAAAGTTGGTGCCGCATATATAGACCACATTCGCTATGTGCAAGGGTCTTGAAAGGAAGATGCTTCCATGATACTGAGTTCATGAATGCCACTAGGAAAAGGCATGCAAGTAGCACTTGGCGTGCTATCCTAGCTGGACGAGAAGCATTGGAGCATGGACTAATAAAGAGAGTTGTAAATGGGGAAGACACTGAAATTTGGGGGAATAGGTGGTGAAACGATCCTGATTTCCATGAAGGGAAATCCGCAGATTCGAAGTATAACATGATAGTCTCATAAGATCATCTTATCATATTATCTGAATTTCAGTTGATAAACATAGTCATACTTCGAATATTAGAGTACAATAGAGGGGTTTAAATTATTACATCACCACTTGGCGGAATTCAAACTAAAATAACATCCAGAACAGCTAAAAGGCGGCGAAGCGCAGGATCATCATCTTCAAAACTTGAGCGAAGGCACGAAGCTCCTATTCCTCCCAATCGTCTTCGTCGAAGTCGTACTCAGGCTCCTCACCTGATTCACAATTATCAGTACAATTTGTACTAGCCACTGGCTCCCACCCTATGCTTTGCAATTGCTATGTGGTAGGTGGATGGAAATGGATAAACAAAAGAGCCTATAATTGGGGCTGTGGTTTCCTATGCAGTTGTAACAAGTATATAAATCAATAATAATTATAGTTCACTAAGTTTTATTCCATCATCATCCCCACACATACTCCCACCCATCACCACTCTCACATCACTCGCACTCAGTCGATAAGGGAAACTCCCTCTCGCCCTTGCCTAAACGGCCAACCGTCGTAGGGTGACCGGGGGAAGGTAGAAGGACTCATCTCGCTAGCCTAGAGAAGTAGTACTTAGGAGAGGTCCATAGCCATCGAAATGGCATATGTATCGATCGATCAAACATACACTCTGCAGAGGTTTCACTATTCCACAACATAGCCATCCTCGATGTTGATCACCATCTAGACAGATTCTGACCTCCTCCTAGCCTAGGCCGATGCCACCCTACTACTCAGCCCTGGGGCACCCCGGGTAGAAACCGACACGTTGAGTCTGTGAGGCCATAGTACCGGGCCAGGGGCTACTATGGTGTCTTAAGAGGGTGTGGGTCTCCATATGCCTGTACCTCCTACACTATCCGCTAACTTTCAGTAGTAGTGGCATCGTCCTACCTAGTGGCTGACCCGTCTTCCCCCAACAAAAAGCGAGTGGAATGCAAGGACATCCTTAGAACTGGTTCCTAGACATATCAGGTCCTAGGAGTGATCAGGTAGGACATATTCTCATCAGGGTTCAACACCCCATGCCACAATAGCACCTACTCCCTAGGTTCTTGTCCCACAGAGGTACTCTACCCTGGGGTTCTCCTTATCTCACATGTACCCACAACAGGCACCTCTCTTGGGAATGCCCAGGTCGCACTCCCTGCAAGACTTGTCCCGCGGACTCGTCGTACATTCCTGCCCGATCGACTCAACCCTCACCACACACGCACCCAAGACCCACACAGCACTCTTCCCAAGTTGGTCAGGTTTCGGCACCACGTGCCTTAATCCAAGTTATCCAACCCATCCACACATCACATCAGAGATATAAGCGTAGAAGTAGTAGCATCAACATGTACAATTAATAAAGCAAGCGAGTCTAACTTATCAGTGGGTGTGTAGGTGAAAGGTTACGACAAGATATAGGCTGCCAAGCATTCTACCATGCAATCTAATAGTTATATTTGCATAAAAGTAAAGCACTAGCATTCTAAGTGATAACATGTCTAATAGGATTCTACGAGGTTGGGTGGGACATGGCACCTGAGAAGTCATCACCAAAGTCCTCGTTGTACTCACGGTCCTCCTCCGACAGGTCCTCCCCCGGGTCTGCAACAGAACGTAAATGTCGCGTTAGCGACTTCTCTAGAGTTAACACAAAGAACCAAATGGAATTTGAAACATCCAAATGCACTCAAACATAAGCCTATGACGTAAAGCTTGATTTTAGAAAAATATAGAAACTAGTTTCATATTTTTCTGAGCTAAAATGAATTAGTTATGAATTTTGAAGTTTTAAATATTTTCTGAAAAAGAAAAAGACAGGGTTAAACCAGGACTGACACGTGGCAACTTCTGGTTGGCTGGCTAATGTCAGCAGTGACGTCAGCAAGGGTCTGAGTGGGCAGAGCCACTGACAAGTGGGACTCACGGCTTCTGTCACTGACAGGTGGGCCCAGTCAATAGTCAACGTTGACCGGTCAACGGTCAACGCTAACCGAGCTGAAGTGGGCCTGGCAGGCCGTATTAGGGCCTGGATATGGGCGGAGTTGGGCCCGGCCGGCCCAAACACGTGTCGGCGTCAGAGCGCGCCACGTGGCTCTGTCCGGGCCTAGCGGGCCTTGGCGCACAACGCTGGGTCTATGATGGACCCTAGTCAAGTGGTCCATAGACCACGGGCCTAGTCTACGGTGAACTGAATTCACTAGGGCGCTTTGACCTTGGTTTTACATGGACCGAGTCCACGATGCGTTTAACAGGTGGACACACGGTCCACAGATCGGGCGCACGGTGGACCGAGGAGGTCCTGGCCCACGTGCAGCCGCATGGTCCATGTGGATGAGGTGCAGGGGGCTTCCTCCACCTTCTTCTCTTCTCCCTTTCCCTTGCTCTGCTCGGGGTGGCACAACTTGGCCGGCGGCGAGCTCCCTCGGTCGCGTTCTTCTGGGGTCAAGGGCATAGTTTGGGGTCATAGCTAGCGTCTTCAGTAGGACATGGCGAGGTCATTGGTGGTTCCAGTGAGTCGGTTGGTGCTCCAGTCGGGCCGGCGCACGCAGCGTGGCGGCTTGACGATGCGGCGTCGTGGTGGTCCGGCATGGCAAGCCATTCCAAGACAAAATAAGCAGGGTGCAAGGTCATGCGGAGTTTGGGGAAGGTCCTCTGCACAAACTAAGCTGCTGCGGAGCCCCTTCGAGCATCAGCGTGCGGCGGCGGCGGAACGACACTGAGGCTCCACCATGAGCATGGCCCTAGACACCGATTCGGGCCAGGTTACAACTCCCGCACTGCGATCCCATGGCTTGCGGCTCCCTACAGACCATTGCTGATAGCTAAAGCGCACGACAGACTCCTTGTTGCGGTAAGAAACCATGGCAGAGCTCCGGTGAGTCTCGGTGGAGGTCTAGTATGATCAATTTGTTAGCTTTCTGATCCAACAAGTAGATGGCTAGGTCGGTCTCGTCCGGGCAAAGCTCTATGGCCAGATCTCCCCTTGCGAGGCGGCCGGAGTTGGTGGGAACAAGCGTGCGCGACACAGCGGCGCTCCGGAGCACGGCCGCGGTGGTATGGATGAGCAACCAGGTGGAGCGGAGCAGCGACGGGCGAGGGTAAGAGGAGCATAGGAAGCTCTGGGCCACAACGGGCCCAGATCTCAGACTAGATCGTCCAGCAGAGACTTGGGTTGGGCGGAACGCAACGCCGTCGAGGACGACACCATGTGCGGCGACCACAGTCATGGTGGTCATGGCCACACCGGCGCTCTAGGCACCGGTGGTTCGGCTTGGCTCGGTTAGGCGGCGTGCGCGTGTTCGTGCATGTGTACCAGAGCCGGAACGACTCGGCCAGTGCGCTCCCGGTGCGGGAATGCGGCGGCGGAAGGAGGACGAGAAGCTAGTGAGCACAGTGGAGAACGTCGGTGCTCACCTCGGTGTCGATGGCGGTGGATAGTGGTGTAGGATGATGAGGTGACGTAGTGACAATTCAAGGCCATGCAGGTAGAGCAGCAACGTCGGTGTAGTCGATCGGGGCGCTGCTCCTTGCTCCGACGGCGTCGGCTTCCTCCCGGCGGCGGCGAGCTTCTTCCCGCGGCTCCGCTTCTCCCCCTTCTCTCTTCTTCCTCCTTCCTTTCTCCTTTCTTTGGTCTGGTGAGGAACTGGTGAAGCCACCAAGGTGGCGGCGGTGGATGGGAAGCCCTAGAGCTCCGAGGTTACCAATTTATACCGATGACCGGGCAGGTATGGTGGCGGACGACTGGTGATGGTCTGGGGCGATCAGATGGCCCTGATCGTCTCGGGGCTAGGGTTCCAGGGTCGCTCGGTGCTCCAGCTGGCCTTGGTGATCTCCATTTTGAATCGGGCTCGGTCAAAAAGTAGGGAGCAGCGAGGAGGCAAATCCACAGCCGTGACGTGGCAGAGGGGAGCGTTTGCGCGCAGCAGTTACGCCCAAGGCGTGGCCTTGTCGGCCCATGTGGCGGCTCTGGCTGGCGGGCTCCTCCCTCAGATGAGGCCGGTGACGAGGACGCCTGGCGCCCGGGGCCACGGAGCAGCCACCGGCGGTGTCGGGGTAAGACAGAGCAGGTGAGGGGAGGGGAAAAAGATGACAGGCGGGACCCGTCTGTCAGTGGGGATCGGCGGCGCAGTTGGCGCGTAGCGGGGGCGGCACGCCTGCGCACTGAGCTAAGCCGGCTGGCTACTAGGCTGTGCGCGAGCGGGCGCATTGCTGGGCCGATCCGGCCTAGCTGGGCCGTGCGGCAGTAGCAGGCTGAAATGACTTTGCCATTTATTTTATTTCCTTCTCCTTTTTCTATTTACTATATTTCTATCTCTATTCTCTCTTCATATGACAAGTCATGGCATTTATATACATGTTGGCATGCATGTATATATCCTAGTGGAAGTCTTCTGTATACTAGGGTTTAGCAGTAGGTAATTTCAAGAGGAAAAATATTGTTTAGCATATTATAAGAATAAGTTGTTTGATTTTATAAGCAATACATAAAATCAATAAGACCCAAATCAAACTTGTAATTAAATGCAATGCTTGGATGACTAGGTAGGACCTAAACATGCACAACTAGGATGGTTCCCTATGTAGCACTCAACATACACGGGTCTTGTTGGAAAAAATTTAACTGGTTGTGATTTTTGTGTGTGGGAATTTTCTGGGTTGTTACAGGTGGATCTCGGATCATTTCGATGCACGACCGATTACACCTAGGAAAGATAACCATCCAATCTTTGTATCAGAACTATTGTCACAAGATGGGACATGGAATGAGCAGACAGTTAGGAATTGTTTCCTCCCCAATTGATGCAGCGGCATTCTACGGCAACCGCTTGGACGGGGTGAGACAGATTTCTGGTCTTGGAGTCTTGAAAAGTTTGGTATGTACATAGTGAGATCAGCATATAAACTCTTACACAAAAGGAAATCAGAAGCTCTGGTTTCTCATCAGCCGAGTTCTTCTGGTGATGGTCTATGGAAGAAAGTGTGGAAGCTCGATGTTCCTCCCAAGGTGAAAGTCTTCTGGTGGCGAGTGCTAAATGAGTTTCTACCGACAAGAGCAGAACTATGCAGGAGACATGTCGAGCCAATATCTTTTTGTGAAGTCTGTGGTGACCCATATGAATCAGCTAAGCATGTTCAATTCTCCTTGCACAGTTGCCAAGCATTTCTGGGAACAAACAAAACCGGAGTGAAGGTGCCGAACATGAATGCAGTGACATGGACTGCAGACCTGATGTCGGAACTTTGCCCATGGCGTGATCAGGCTGTTATAGTGTGTGGCATGTGGGCATTGTGGAATATGCGAAAATAAGCGACGGCATGGTGAACTTCCGATGCCAATCCATCAAGATCTGGGCAAAGGATACGGCTTTTGATCTTTTCCAACTGGGACACCAACTGGGCCAGCAAGGTCCATCGTGTGAAACATCCAAATGGAAGAGACCAAAGTTGGGTTCTCTGAAGATCAACACGGATGCATCGTTCTCTGAAACAAGCAAACAAGGAGCCACGGCGTGCGTACTTAGAGACACTGGGGTGCCTTCGTGATGGCTCAGGCTACATGGTATGAGAGGGGTTACGATGCTTGCTCCCTAGAAGCTTTGGCTTGTAGACATAGCCTGCGTTTGGCTGTGCAGCTGGGAGTTCAGAGTGTGGAATTGGGGACTGACTGCTTGCAGCTAGTTCATCTGTGGAACAAGAAGAATGCCCAGCGCTCAATCGTCGACTCTTTTCTGAAGGAGATAGAAGAGCTACAGCTTGCCTTTCAAGATTTTTCCCTTTCATATATTAGTAGAAATTGTAATAATAAAGCAGCACATACTTTGGCTAGCTAGACAAGTATCAGACTCGCATCGATCGGAGACGTGGCATGAAACTCCGACGTGTGTATATGATCAGATTGTTTTCGAAGCTTCGGCTGGTTGATAATGAAAGGCAAGCAATTCTCAAAAAAAAAAAAAAAAAAAAAAACTGATATGCAACCTCTCCTTCGAGTTCCCCTTCCCGGCCCTTGGCACTAGCAGATCTGGGTTCCTCCATGTTGGTCTCCTCACCAGATTTAGAGACAAAATATTAACGTCGTATATAGTGACCAATATATGTTAGTTTTATAGTTTGTATACTAACACCAAACTACACCCAGCTGATGAGAGAAGCAAACGCCGAGACATGATAAAGATGATGTCGAGTATATTTACCATATCTAAAGTGTGGTTGTGGTAGCTCGTGTGGTGAACCGGTGAGAGATACATCGATTGCTTCCAATAGGGGCATGTGATTGTCAATGGTTCATATTTGGTACATCAATTTTACCAAAAACATCTTGTGATTATTATTATGGGGTCATATATCAACACAGCTCTATAATTTAATTTCCACTTAGTAATGGATGGATGAAGAGCGTACATCAATCAACTGGAGTTCCACGCCAATAATAATGTGATGAGGGTTTAATGCAATATCCCCTTCCGTTATATAGTTTTAGCCTAGTTCAATTTGCGTGCTCATCAGTTCGGATTTGCACGACAGCATTTTGGATGTATTCATATACATATGTTATTGTTTTTTTATTAATTGTGGGGCAATCTTAAAGCATCGGTGAAATCCTATGCCAAACAGATTGGTGGGACTTGTCATTGCTCATGGCATCTCTTTCAGTGTGTGATAACCGGCAACCTTGTTACGCGGTTACCAGGAATGAGGATTAATTGGTGGGGGATTGGTGTAAACCAAACTTGATGGTGAATGTGATACAACGATTTACACTAGTTCAAACCACTAAATAGTGTAATATATACTTTACGTCAAGTGTGGAGTGTTGTCCCCATGAATGATGATTTTACATGGGGATGCTCCTACCCCCGTCTAATTTGTGCTTTAATTTGTTCTAGTCTTTTAGTCGGTTACAACAAAGGAGTTCTAATCCTATTATATAGATAGACTTTCTTATAATCCGACTAGGTCGTCCTTGTTGCCATTTCACTCGGCCTACATGTCACGTAAGCATGGACTCTAGTCATGTGTATGCATGCACAATGTGTGATGAATCAATATGGATCAGAACATTACCAAATTCATTGCTTAGGAAGTAAGGAATTGAAAAGAAAACATACCCCCTGCGTACATGCATAAATCAAGCAGTTGTCGCCGCCTGTCTCTTGGCTGGCTTAGTAACAGGCGAACTGACAATGGTTTTCAGGGCTGGTGCGCTTGGACGCACATTAATTGTCAGTTGAGCACGGATTTATGCACAGTTTCTATGTGACAATGGGTGAGGATACACACATCATATCATCAAACAGATAGATACATTAGGTGTCTACATACATACACAACCACAGATAGCACCGGTACAACGCTCGCTCGTGCAAGTGTTTCTCCATGCACCTAAATCTAATCAGGTAGTAAAGAACATGACGCTTTGGTGCCTCAATGATCAACACCACTTATGATGACCTGTTACTGGACTACTTTTCAAGCTGGATGCCTACATCTACAACAGCCCCTACACTACATGCAAGGGAACGTGGACCCCACTTTCGCTAACATATCCAAAATTTTATATCATGAAGGCCTTGCAACAACACTCAGCCACTGACACGCGTGCATTGGCCGCCAACCATGCAACCCCTCTTCTCATGCGGACGAGGCGGTGACGACTAGAGCATACCTACCCGCATTCATGAGCGCCGCGGACGCATAGGTCCACAGGAATCCCATTGTAGGGTAGGAAAACCAAAGGGGGGGTCATGGCTTGCCGCACGCCGGCCGCATGTAGGTACGTAGAGACACTCCAGAACCCAGGTACCTGTTGCCAGCAGTAGTCGAGGATTCAACACGAAAGCAAAACCGGGTACGCGAAGACAAGCATTGCACATGTGGAAAGAACAAAACTCCAATGGTTAGTGGAAACAGACCACCAGAAAAAGAGGGGAGCCGAGTAGAGGCGGCAGGAGGCTTCAACGGGAAGTTATTAGAAACAGACACCCCTGGAAAAGAGGGGAGCCGAGTAGAGGCAAGAGGCCTGAGCGGAAAGTGGCTTTGCCCGAACACGCAACCTGCCTATTTAAGATGCGCTGCAGTATCAAGCTCACCGCATAAGAAGAACACATCCTACATCCTTCTTGGTGAGTGGGTGAGAGACATAGACTAACCATCAGGTCAATAAGAGTTTGTACATGTATGTATGCTTTAATTTTTAGTATTGTCTACGAATTATTCCTTGTTGCTTGATACATTTGTTGGTGCTTCATGGATCTGATCTCAGTTAAGGAGCAATAGAACCATGGTGCGACCGGAGCAACCACAACCACAGGAGAACGTTGTTCATGCCAGTGGCCATGACCTACCTACAGGGTTCCGCTTCCACCCGAGCGACTATGAGATTGTCAACCACTACCTCACAAACAAGGTGCGCAACAGGGACTTCACCTGCGTCGCCATCGGGGAGCTCGACCTATACAAGATTGATCCATGGGACCTCCCGAGTACGTAACACAAAGCCTCGGTATTGTTTGATCCGTGTAGTGGATCCATGCTGCTATGCTAGTGCTCGAGATGTGGACTAATATATGGTACTTGATTCGATCGCATGTTGTAGTGCTGGCAAAAATGGGTGAGAAAGAGTGGTACTTCTTCTACCAGAAGGACCGCAAGTACCCGACGGGGCAGAGGGTGAATCGAACCACAGAGGCTGGTTATTGGAAGGCAACTGGCAAGGATAAAGAGATCCACAAGCCCAACGAAGGGGAAGGGGTGGCACTAGTGATTGGCATGAAGAAGACGCTCGTCTTCTACAAGGGTAGGGCTCCTAGGGGTGATAAAACCAACTGGGTGATGCACGAGTACAAGCTCGAAGGCAACGACACACTCCCTAGCCCTGCATCAACATCCAGCTCAGCTGCGAACACCGTGGCCATAGAAGCTTCAATTTCTTCCACGGTGCGTGGTACTAGTAACAACACTGGCATGGTGTATGCATCCATATACTACTTCTTTTATATGCTTACCCTAATCTAATTTCTCTCAAGATTTACAAATGAAACTCATACAGGATGAGTGGGTGGTGTGTCGTGTGTTCAACAAGACAACCGGGGTCAAGAAGACGACTGCACCAGCGAACCAAGTGCCCATGGTCGGCGCAGAGATTGGTCAGAATCAGAACAACATCCTAGACATCCCTGCCCCCATGCCGCCGCTACAGCTACCGCTGGCCGTGCCCATGGCAATGCAATTTCAAAACAAACAATTATTCAAAACAAAGTGCTAGAAACGTAACATGAGGATGATACTTCAAAACAAACAATTATTCAATGCTTGCAAATAAAGCAATTATTCAAGCA
>JAKNSH010311765.1:0-10604 GCA_027790015.1 Cymbopogon flexuosus
GCCTCCGCGCCATAGCTCCTCGTGCAGTCGCGGGTGTGACGTGCCACGTTGCTATTTGGTACACATCACAGTGGCGCCATAGCTACTAATTTATTTTTGCGCCAACGCTCGCGTAAAGTGCAGCGATAGTTTTCCTCACCGTAGTTTAGGAGCCGTTGTAGCTTAGGTGCAGGCTAGCTCACTGCATAAACCAAACGCGCCTTCATAACACAAGGAAAGCCTGAAAAGGGTGTGACTACGATGCGTCATCCGTTTTTACGTGACTCGGTTACCCCATCATGACTAGCCTGGCTCGACTTTCCATATTATCACCACGTATAGATACGTTTTCCGTACAACTGCTTAAATCACGCTAACGTAATTTTGTGGTAAGTATACTAAAGTGTACAAAAGAGCTACTTACTGAAATTATAGTACACCACGTGCTTTTGTTTTTTAAAAAATAAACTTTTTTTGGGTTAATTAAAAAAAGAATCCTTTTTTTTTACAACAATTAAAAAAAAGAATCCTTAGCTTGGTACGTGTAGTTAACCACTCGCTACCAAGCCCCTCCGGCCCTGCATTTTCTTCTCCCGTCTCTCTCCCTACCCTACGCGGTCGCTCACATTTTTCTCTCTCGCCTCCCCTTCCCCCCTCGTGCGCTCTCCTCTCTTCTGAGAGTGAGGACGACTGGGGGCGACCGACGCCGCCGCCGCCGCCGCCCGACTCCAGTTGCCCAGGTCGTTGTTGTGCCCTTCGCCAGTTCTTCTCCGGGAAGCCCTTCGCCGGCGACGAGCACCCACCAGGTACGCCTACCCCTTTTTCATCCCCTAACCAAAGCTATCTGCATTCGGATCTGATCTAGTTATAATCGTAGTATATGCATCTAGTGTTTTCGTACTAACTTCGATTTTTCCTTCACTGGTCCGCTCCTCGTTATGCGGCTGGATCTGGTGCTGGTTTTCGGATCTGGGAATGGTGCCATTGCTTTGTCTCCGTGGGGTGTGATTCCTATCATGACCGGGCTGGGGAGATTGCTCGTCTTAGTTCAGTTCGTGTGTAGGATTCGTGATACTTTTACTTTGTTCGTAGATTTTTTAGCACCGGGTTGGTGCGAAAGCGTAGTGAAATCGGGCTTTGCGCGGGTGGTACAATATTTTTTTTTTGAGAGGTGGTGGGGCCCTGATTGCGGGCGGGCTGTAGGTTGTGCATGTGCTGGCGCTCTTGCTTCATGTTGAAATTATGTTGGCATGTACCTGTCAAGTTCTTTGCCCAAGCTTTAAGCTATACTCGTGATCTGATGGTGTCGGTGGCGTGGTAGTTGTTTAATCCCACTGCCCCGTACTGGTCGAAATCATTTGGTAGGCACAGTTTTGCTCTTACGTGTGATGCACTTTGTGATGCTGATGTAACGGTCGCTATCAGTTTTTTCTTGGGGTATTTAGTTCTTTGACTGTGGTCACGATTGCTATGGCGCCACCTCCACAAATTCTGCCTGTTTTGAGGCCTTTGTCTGTACTCCTTGGCTCTTTAGGTTGTTTTGGTCAGAAATTGGGTCTTACTTTATCGCGGCGATGCGCGTTACACCATATTCGTTGCTGAAACCTGAAATTGTATTGCCGAAGCCACAGGCTTACCTCAATGAATGTCTGCTGTGTCTTGTGTCCGGGCTATATTTTGTACCATGGAATTAAGCTTTTGCAATTCGGGTGCCTAACTCTGATAGTTGTGGTTGGCTAACACACATGCACAGACCACTTTTCCTATTGTTAGCCTAGTTAACCCCACCTAACTTAGCCAGACAGTATTTTGGCCAAAGCAGCAAAGCTTATTTAAGATAATCCAGCTTGCTGTAGCCAATTGCAGAGGATTTCAGCATGAGAATCTTGAATTTGCATGCACACAAACAGAATAGCTGCTCTGCTAATGCTAAGTATTTGTTCTTTGTTGTCAACATGGTAACATTTTAGTCTAGCTGCTTTATATAGTTTCTATTTCCTAATCAGTGGGAATGTGTTTTGGAAGTATTCGTGCCAGCCAGTTTTACGTTACTATGTATAAATGCTAATAATAACGCCCATCGCTTTACGTTACTATGTAACTGCTAACGCCCATCTAATAGTTAATTTATACTTATCGAAGCATCTCTGCTGCGCAATCAGCTGATTTGCACCTTGCACTGCATGATAGAACACTATGAAAAGCTTCTTCCTCTATGATCGCTTTGATCCTTGCAAATCTTTGTCAGGGTGATACTTTTGTTCTCAACCTTTTTACTGTGCAGTTTGTTTCAAATTTGTTCCATCTGGATGCCATCTGTTGAATCTGTTGCGCACACCCTTTTCTTTGCAGGATCAGTTATATGATCAAGTTTATCTTGTTTTCATCTTTCAGTTGGTGATGCAAGGCTTTCAGAAGTTTAACAGTCTCACTTGACACAAAAGCAACAGAACCACTCTAAAGGTTTAGACTGTCATTTCAGAGCATGGGTTCGCGGTTTCCATCCCACCAGCTAAGCAATGGCTTGTATGTCTCGGGCCGACCTGAGCAACCTAAAGAGAAGGCCCCAGTCATTTGCTCCTCGGCTATGCCGTACACTGGTGGGGACATAAAGAAATCTGGAGAGCTTGGAAAGATGTTTGATCTCCACAGAAAGTCTGGTCAATTGGGTAATCAACCTTCAAGGAATACTTCCTTCGGTGGTGCAGCCAACAACTCTGGACCAGTTTCTAGTGCCGTCGGTCGCTCCAACTACTCTGGTTCTATTTCATCTGCAGTTCCTGGTGCTGGAGGATCTTCTAGAACAAAATCTAATTCTGGACCTCTCAATAAACATGGAGAACCAACAAAGAGGTCGTCTGGCCCCCAATCTGGTGGAGTAACCCCAATGGCCCGTCAGAACTCTGGCCCTCTGCCTCCTGTACTACCTACAACTGGGCTAATCACATCAGGTCCTATCACCTCTGGTCAGTTGAGTTCATCTGGTGCTCAAAGGAAAGTATCAGGCCCTCTTGATTCCAGTGTATCAATGAAGATGCGTACCACCTCTTTTGCACACAACCCAGCTGTCACTAATCTCAATGTGGGAGAAGGTTACTCGATTAAGGGCAGCATTCCGACCACAATAATCTGGCTGGTCGCGCTGCTCTTTTTGGTTGGTTTTGTAGCTGGTGGCTTCATTCTCGCTGCTATTCATAATCCAATCTTGCTTATAGTCGTGGTGGTGATATTTGGTTTTGTTGCTGCACTGGTGACCTGGAACATCTGCTGGGGAACAAAAGGTGTGATTGGGTTTATCAGTCGCTATCCTGATGCAGACCTTAGAACCGCAAAAGATGGAGAATATGTGAAGGTTACTGGGGTATGTGACTGATCTCTTTGTTGTAATGTACTAATGTTATTCAGTTATTCTTCGTATTAATCCTCTAGTGTTTTCTATGCACTTCTGCTGTTATCCTATATTTGAATGCTTATGTTAGAATTTATCCTCAAAGCAAACTGTTTCTAGGTAGCTTTGTACAAAACAATTCTACATAATCTGATGAGTCTGGTCTTGTTGCATTTGCATTTCTGGATGGTTCTATTGCATCATGCTTCTAAACTGCCTGCTTACTATATTTATTTAACTTCACTGCCTGTTTCAACACTATTTGGATATAGGTATAAGGTAGTTTATGTACACTGTACAGGTATTACACTTCAGTTAGGTTTTAATTTTTGAAAAAAGATAATTTGGATGTAGAGAGCACAGAAAATTTACTTCACTCAAGCAGGTTTTATGTCTGTCAGTAAGAAAAAAACCTTTTTTTTTATACCTAAATATTGTTTCCCATACAAGGACTAGTAAATGATGTAGCACCATGTTATGAGTTTACCATGTAGTGTTTTTCTACTTGTAGTTAAAGACATTGGGTTTAAGCACCAGCGTTTTTCTGTATCATTAACAACAGCTAGTCCTCACCTAGTATACTGAACTTTGCAGGTTGTTACCTGTGGAAATTTGCCCCTTGAGTCCTCATTCCAACGGGTGCCGCGATGTGTTTACACTTCAACTTGCTTGTATGAGTATAGGGGTTGGGATTCGAAAGCTGCTAACACTACGCATCGCCGATTTACTTGGGGTCTCAGGTCAATGGAGGTGAGTTTGCTTGAAATACAAGCATGACATGGAAGAATGCCCGATTCTTGCAACTCTTTTCACCTTATTAATCATTTCTCACGTTTGTTTTCTTCCTGTGCAATATTGGCAGAGACATGCAGTGGACTTCTACATCTCTGATTTCCAGTCTGGACTGCGAGCACTGGTCAGGACAGGATCTGGTGCACGTGTCACTCCATTTGTGGACGAGTCTGTTGTCATTGACATAAACCCAGACAACAAGGACATGTCGCCTGAATTCCTGAGGTGGCTCCGTGGAAGGAATCTCTCGAGTGATGATCGGATTATGCGCCTTAAAGAAGGGTACTCTTTCTTCCTTCATTTTCTTTCTCCTAGCCACAGCTTATTTTGTGATTACTATCGATTCCATTTGACAAACGGCCATTGGGGCGGCAGATATATCAAGGAGGGCAGCACTGTGAGTGTGATGGGTTTTGTTCAAAGAAATGAGAACGTGCTGATGATCGTTCCTCCAGCTGAACCCATCTCCACTGGCTGCCAATGGGCCAAGTGCATCCTCCCGACCAGCCTCGAGGGCCTGATCCTGAGATGCGAAGACACATCTGACCTGGATGTGATACCAGTCTAAGCTAGAGGTCGGTTCTGGTGATCCTCTGGTGCGGAGAAAGAGAGATAAAAAGATGCCTTGACTTTTGGTTTGGTTTCTGTGGGTTGTTAGGGTTGAAAGAATGTGCAAATGCAGGGTGTGATTATGGGCTAAGTAAGTACAATATCAGTGTCCGGTCAGTTACCTGGAGCTTGGTCGTATAGTATATTATATGTAATTTTCTCTTCTCTTTTTTTGGTTGAGCCATGGATGGTGCTTGTAACAAGGATGGCTTGATGTCAGTACTACCTACCCTACCATGGAGCCTGTTTGGAGATTCAGTGGTTTCCAGTTCGTATTATGTTCCTGTTTTTGTTGTAGGGTTCCAGCTATGCCTTGAAGCCTGCAATTTCCTTTTGTACCCAAATGTCCATAGAAATCGCTAACCTGCATATGGCAGGTATATTTCCGATGGTGAGAAATCAATGTAAATTATTGAATCCTATATCCGTGTTGATGTGTTTCCGTAGCTTACCAGCGGACAGAATCTATTACCGTGGGTTTGTTGAGATGCTGCTCACATGATGTACACGTACTTTAGTCTATGGTAGCCGCGCATCTGCAAATGACGCGTTTGGTGTGCGGAAAGAAAAGGGGTATTTGCCCGATTCGCTACATCCCTCTCCATTTTGAGTTTTTGACAGGGCATAAGCATGATGGTCACATCTATACCGACCGGCCGGTGTGCCACACTGTCAACGTTAGGTCAGTGGTTAGCAACACAAGCCTGCAGTGCAGTGCATTACCGTTGAACAGGAATTAGGAAACAACCGGGGGTTGCCGGGAACCTAGCTTAGCTGGTAGTCTGGTCCTGTCCTGTTCTGTCTGTCACAATCTTGTGCCGCTGTAGCATCACTCGCTCGCTGTCAACATCTACCAACCACAACTTACAAGGCAAGTCTCGAGGAATCTCGCTCGCAGCATAAGTAAACGACGTGCAAACGGTATATTTTACATACGGACGGAAAGCGACACGTTAAGACACAACACAACTGCTACTGGTGAGCATGTCAAGTTCCTCTCTTCTTACACCAGCAGCAACAAGCTACGCAATCTTCAAAAGTTTGTCAGAAGTATTGTTAAAGCAACAAGGAGAGGTCCTCTCTTCTTGTTTTCTTTTATGGTTTCTTAGATAAAGCCCTGTCAAATGCTAGCTCGTAAAACGGCTTTGCGAGAAAAAGCTACAAAGAGGATAATTTACCAGAAAGATAAATAAAACCAATAATGTTGTAAAGGGTAGAAAGTGTTTTTGTACTATAAAAAGGTAAAACCACCTAAACAAGGTTTTTCGACGTAAAAAACCCCTAAACGAGGCTTTTTAGGTGAAGCCGTTTGCAAAGTCATTTACTAAGCATGTCTTAGTTTGACCAACTCAAAATTTAAATAGGTTCTGAACTAAATTATAGATCAACTTTGGGCTCTAGCAGGAGCCCTCAAATCAAGTCCCCTGCTTTTGATTTGAGGGCTCCCATACATATTTGCTCTTTTTATCCTGTACTCTAAAAATGCCCCTCAAATTCCTTCTAGCATTGGATTTTTTTTCCATATATTAGACAAATGCGGACTTACATAAGTTGATGGACACAAAAAATCATATTATCTACTTTGACTACAAATATGAGAACCTTAATACAACTTATAAGGTTATATGCAATAAAAGGTAAACAAGCCAACACAATTTTAATCAGATATGACTTGCCTATGCATGACAAATATAAAGGCAGTGCATATTTTTTACTAGTTGATTGTCGCATAAGGTCTAATGTAGGCTAAGCCTAATACATGGAACCAATTAGACCCAATATATCATTAGCTACTACATTAGATTTGGTAGTACTCGCCAATGTAGATTTGCACAAGACTGGAAGCGAAAAAAAGAGAGAATATTCACACATCTCTTATCTCTACTAGGCATATGAGACCCCTACTAGAACACGAAGATGATTACATTCAACATAATGTCAAACACAATTTATCTGTGCAGGATAACCAAGCGCAAAGATAATACACATGTTTATGTTGGCTTAGATTGTGCTGCATAAAGAGATGGCAATGTGGGCCCGATCCCTGATTTCTTGTGAAGAATTTCCCTATTAAAGATGAAAAACCGAGAAAAGCTAGCTCCCACAAGGAATGAAATGAGGGAAAAATAACTCTTCTTACTGGCCTTCCCGAGGATGGAGACAAAGAACCATCTTCATCCCGTTCCCTGCATCCTTGTCCCGCAAAGTTAATTCTTGTAGCAATTAACCTTGCACCAATCTGTTGTTTCATGTAGATATAGTGTACTAGATATATGGATGTCTATTGTCTATTGAAATTTATTATCTTTTAATGATAAGTTGGTGACTTTTCTAAGGTGCTTGTGCTTAAATCTATTATTGAATTTGTGAGAATTGATAAGCATAAGCACAGATAGGCAATTCTTGCAGGGATTAATTCCCCTGCAGGAACCGGAATGGAAAAGAAATTATCCTCAATGACATCTGCGGGGACGGTGAAACTTCTCCCCCGCAGGAAAAGAAATGGGGACAAGAAATTCCCCGTTGACATCTCTAGCTGTATAAAGTATTATACAGACCAGAGCTAACGCAAGCAACCAATCACTCTTACTAGCCAACCATCAACATTCAGCTTCAAACTTCAGTAGAGTACAATAACAACTATATTCGAGATGCAGATGAAATTCAGTGACTGGAGAATAGCGAGTCATCCAGCAGTAAAATTTTGTGACGGGGTCAGTTGAATGCTGCACTGAAACATCTTGACCAAGTATAATCTATCAAGGATGTACAGAATCAGAGAAACTGAGTTCAGGCCTAAGCAAACCTTTCAGAGGTAGCATACATGGATCTTGATGCTGAAGCTTGTCTTGCTGTCACAAAGTGGATCTGAACAGGAGCTCCATATTTCTCTCGAGCAATCATACTGCAGATGGTCCCTAACTTGGAATAATCCAAGCAACAATTGATCCTGTTATTGCAGAATTAATGCGCACATGACCGCACATGACATAACCTGCATACTGATGTACCATTACAAGCCTCGACAACAATCTAGTACTGGTGGACCAAAGATCAAACCTGCATTCATCTTTGGGAGAAATTCTGATGCGTAGTGTTGCCAGTGTGACCCATGCACCATCATTAGATCAATACAAATAACAGGTTCTGTGCATGTGACGACCCAATGGCTGAATGCCTGAATGAGATATGGTCCTCCTGCATTGAGCAAACTTGTGACTGGAATGCAAAGATCCAAGAGCAGCTCCATATGGTCCCGAGGGATCCTCACACATTGGACTATTATGAAAAACAACAATTATCCCTCTTCCCATGACAATATGATGGCTCATGAGGTAGCAAAACAACCATCTGCTCCAGATGGTATTGACAGACATTCTTTGGAACATATGAATCTGACAAAGGAATGAAAATTCAAACCCATATACAGACAGATCAGGCCTTAATGGCAAAATTACAAGGGTCACTGTTCCTTTCACAGATCAGCGACAGGTGTGCGCATGCATCCATGCGCAAATGACAGTTAGGCACCATTTGGAGTATCCTTACAATGTTGAAAACCAGGGTGACATCTGACATGGTACTGGTACTGGTCACCTCAATATTTATAGGGAGACCTCCAGATTTATCATGAATCAGTTTTTACAAACTACAGCAGACGCTAAACATCAAACCTATGACATGGCATGTCTCAGATTTACAAGGGAACAAAATACACATTCTAAATATGTAGCACAAGCTCCACTTGATACAGATGGCCATCAAATCTCAAACCCCAGGCTTCTGCAGGGTGTATAAGGCCATCAACCATTCCACCAAAAATATACACACAGCAACCAGAAGTATCTACACATGCCCCATGGAAGGATCGGTAATTTGGGCACTGACCATCAATTCTTAGTTTTTTCCACAACTTTTTGGTCATTTTCTTGGAACCTGACTCGTACTGAAGTAGAGCTGGTGTATCCAAGATCCAAAAGTCATCCTTTCGTCGCCTTTGTGAGTCCTCCCCGCCGTACACAAGGACCTTGCCACCCAAGGCCAGTATTGCTGAATGCCCAACCCGTGGAAAAGGAAGTTCACCAAGAGCACTAGACAAGTCATACTTTAGCTCCTTCCATTTGGGGTATTGATCACTAATATCAAACAGCCAGACATCATTAAGAACCTCAAATTCTGATCCTCTACCACCAAATAATACCATGTGCGTACCACCAATCCAAGTTAAAGAGTGACCAGAACGAGGTGGAGGCAATGGCCATGTGTTGCCTATTTGGTGCCAACTGCCAGATCGGAGGCCATTTGAGAGATCAAGGAGCCATGTATCACCAAGCCGGCTACCATAGAGCCCTACCCCACCATGGATTACAATAAACTTGTCATCCACGCAGCAGGCAGCATGAGCTCCACGAGGAGGTGGTGCAAGCGGACCTACCTCCAGCAGTCTCCATGAGATGCGCATCCTTCGGGGCTCTTCACAGATAATTTGACCTATCCATGTATCATTCAAGCGCTGCCCCTGATCTGTGATTCCACCAAACAAGACTAATGTGTCACCAACTAGAGTGCATGAATGACTGAATCGACCGCCTGGAGTGCCAGAGGCTAATTTCTGCCAGGTAAGTATAGCAGGCGGTCTATTTCCAGCTCCAGTTCCAGCATAAGCCACCCAAGTATCATCGAGATGGTGACCTAACTAGAGCAATAGATAACATCAGAAAACTAGTCAGAAACCAAAGACTCAGATAAAACAAAATCAAAGAAGTCTTCATAGTTGTAATGAAAGCATATAATCACAGTATGCAATTATCCTTTCACATGGAAAGAGGAAGGAAAAAAAAAGGTTAAAGATACAATCGTCTCCAATGACTACATATATAGAAAGTGTTATGCTCTGTCAGGTGTAGCAGCCCTGTGACAGAATCTACACATTAAACAGAGCATAAAGTTTTACATCTGGACCAGAGGAAGGACTGACAGCATGGATGGAAGGAGATAAGAACATTGAATGTAGAAGCTGGAACATAGATAAGAGAATACATTTTGGAAAACAAATAGACTAATTTCACTTACTTTGTCTTCTCCAGGATAATAATACGTCACCCTTTTATGGTGATGGACCAAAGGACTCTCAAGTAACAACTATTTATCTCCAATCAGAAAAGAAAGAAAGAAAGAAAGAAGCCAGACTCGATTATTTGTCTGACTAGCCCGTGAAACAACTGATCACAACTATATATATATATATATATATAGCTCATCTTTTTATATTTCCTGGATTTATTGCCATCTGTTAACATCAGATTCCTATATACGCAGTCCCATTACAAAACAGAGAACATGGGCAGTGGAACAATGACCACATTTTTTCCCATTAGTGGTAGTAATGTTAGTGAAGTCATAAAGGTTGGGTAGTTGTGTTGGCCCCTTGGTCAAATATAGTGGCTTAGTAAGCTCAGCATCATGCTCGTCTCTCTTTCAACTTGCTTCGCATTCATAACTCTAATCAGTGACACATTTTTCTTTTAAACCTAAGAGGGATTCCTCCCAGACCATGGAAGAGAAAGCAACAACACAGTGTCTTGGAGCCTTCCTAAAGCTTGTGCTATCATTGAATGAATTGTATTTAATGGAGACCGCAACCCTTGACCTCGCACTAATATGTAAATAACTACATATAAAAGTCCAAAACTTGATGAAGAATACTCATCATCATAGCATCTAGAACATAACATCCACATCGCATGCACAGTGTCCAATACAAAATGATGTGAAACAGTCTCATCATGGTCATCCCATAGAAAAGAAGGATAAATGATGTGATTTGAAGGAGCAT
>JAKNSH010311872.1:0-10896 GCA_027790015.1 Cymbopogon flexuosus
CATCATTTCTAAAATTTTACTCACAGATGACAAGAAAAACTAGCTCAATCAGTTAGCTAAAACATAGAAAGGCTGGGAACATATATTGCAACCTGCTTCCTAGCCCTTGAACGAGCAGCTGACTCCCTATTCTTGATCATCCTCTTCTGCCTTCTCTCCATCAACTTATCTGCCACATCTCCTGGGGAACCACGCTTTCTACCAGGCGTCGGAGAATCAGAAAGTGCACCCATCATTGGTGAAGTAATGTGGCCATCAGAGTATGATTCCAGAATAGGACCTGGCCCCCCAACATTCAGAGGCTGAAGGGCTAACCGACCCGGCATGTAAGCACCTGGCAAACTATGTTGCCCGTGCTGATGGGGCTCAATAACTGTAACCCGCTGCTGATAATGGTCTAACCATTGTGCCCCAGCGGTCAAACCCGCAGGCCCAGCGCTACCGACGTGCTCCACATTGCCTACGTCATTCAGGTCCTTCAGATATCCTTCAGCCACAACCCCAGCTTTTACCAAGAAATCCTCAAGCGTCATCTCCCCAAGCGTCGGCTGTCGCTCCCGCCTCCGCCGGACACCCTCCCCAATATTTCTCTTTGGCGCATCCTGGATGCCCTTCCACACCTCGTCCACAGTCCTCTTGCTGAGCTCAGGTGGCATCGTGATGCTCCCCTGTCGCAAGAGGCCCGAACTCTGCTCATACTGGCTGGTAGTGCCACCATCAGGGTCCAGGCCATCAGGAAAGACACTCTTCAGTAGCTCCTCAAGGTTCATGCTGTGTAGGGGTTCTCCCAAATGGCTCTGCACCTCATCAAGGGTGAGGTTATACAGAGACCCTTGTCTTGCCAGGCTCTGCATCTGCCCGCGATGCACTGCGCCGGCACCTCCACTGCCACCCAAGCCTCCACCTCCCCCAGCCTGTGATGCCATTGTCTGACTGCCAATGAATCAACAGATTTCAGGAACAGCCCTAGCCGGTCTCCGCTTCACTGTCACTCAGATCAAGCGAAGACAAATCGCACATCTACGGGCAGGAAGATCACAACCTGCAGATCCAAAATATAGGGGGGAGCCATCAGGCAGCTGCCACTGAACCCAACACGGGGTAAAAATGAAAAAAAGGGCAAATATTGTTATGAACCACCAATCGAGGCATGGGAAGGGAAGAAGCGACCTTACCTGCACGTGAGACGCGCAACCCTTGCCGGCGTCGGCGCCGGTGACGACACCGCCTCTCAGCTCGCCAGGGGCGTCGACCACTCCCCTGGGCGCCTGGCGTCGGTCTGGGGCTGCTTCGAACGGAACAGGAGTGGGTCAGGCAACAAGGCGGAAGGCGCTACCTTGCGTGGCCGTGGCCCGACCGAGGCCGAGCGCCCCAGCAGGAGGGCGCGGGCGGCAAAAATCAATCTTTCCCTTTTACTTCTCAAGAGGGGCGCCGCCGCCTAGCATCTGCCATTAGGGGTGGAGGTGGAAGGGAAGGAAGCGGCCATGTGGTGGCTGGTGGGTGTGCGAGGAAACCATCTTGGGGCTTGACAGAGAGAGAGAGAGAGAGAGAGAGATCTTGTTTGGTGTTAAGCAGCAGTGGTAGTACGCTAACTAAAGCCTTAAAACTGCTGTAAGAGGGTAATTAAGAACTAAGACGTGGGCCCCACACAAGAATTAGGAAGAATGGAATGGAAATGAGGTTCACGCTTTTGTCTTCTCGTGGCTAAGGTCTCCACGACACGGCTAGATGCCAAGTGTAGGTGCGGCTGTTTCTGCCCTGGACATTCTGTTTAACATCTCGGACGACCATGGCTCTGATTTTAATTTTCACATCGTAGACCAGAATTTTATTACCACACAGCAAACATAAATTACGAATTTGTTAGTATGTTAGCAATTCTAAAAAAACTCACATGCAGAAATACTCCCACCGTTCCTTTTTACATGTTGCCTTAGCTTTGTCCTAATTTAAATATTCCTAACTTTGATTATTAATTCTTAGAAAAAAATGTATATTAATAACATGAGGTAGGATCTTTACTCCCGCCGCGAGCTAAGAGGTCGGAGGAAGATCTATTAATGTGTTTGTTTTGGGGACAACTAAGGATAGAATTGCCCCTGAGAGAATATACTCTTAAGTCTTAATTCGAGGGTGTCTCTATCCCCATGAAACGGAGCGAGTGGAGTCTGTCTTTTGTAGATGTCGTGGTATCTCTGTCCATAATGAATCTTTGGAGGAGTTTCTGAAATATTATATTAATGAGAATTGAATCCATGTCGATTTTGTGAAGTGGTTCTCTGATTGAATGAATGAACGTAGGAGATGAGAGGTGAAAAAAAAAACTAGATTCTCATGAGTCTATTCTATGAATCATTGTCAACCATGAAACCACTATCGCAGAGAAACTAGGAGCACAACGAGCTCTATCAATCAAGCTCCTTATATGGCTACCATCTTTAAGGCTCAACTGTTATGTGTTCATTTTGTAGCTACATTTGAACTAGCCCAATTATTGCTTACACATGCTTCCAATTAAACCTCGTTATACTTTTAGTGGCATGGATATGTATCTCGGCTGCAGCTTCCGTGTCTGTTCCCGTCTATGTCTCTACACTCTAACAGATTATTTTTATCTTTAGTTTTTTTACATAACACCTCAATGATGATTAAAAAAATATAATACAGTTGGATAAAAAAAACCAACACATGATGGATATATCTCATGGATACATAATTTAATATTATAAAAAATACAAAAATATGTGATCCAGCCAGGTTTTAGAGGGTGGAGACACGAATGGAGACACACGGAAAAGACACAGAAGCTCCAGCCATCTATCTCTATTTAGTATCAGGAGCCCAAAGATTATCTCAATGATCTAAAAAGATAATAGTTGTTTTATACAAGGCCTACGTTTTCATTTACAGCATACAACTTCCTATTGTTGTTTTCTTTTTGACTTTGTCTCAAAACATGTGTGAGTATTTTTCTCAACTCAACTATTGGTCCCTGTGTATTCGGAAGTTTATAGCCACAGAAGCAAACCTATGTTACAGTAGCAAATTAGTGGCAAATTACGGACTAATTAGGTTCAAAATTGTGTAATTAGTTTTTTATTTTACCTATGTTTAATACTCCATGCATGTGCCGTAAATAAAATTTAGAATTTAGAATTTTGCGTCTAAACAAGGCCTAAAGATCCTTGGACGATATGGAGATCGGAAATATCCTTCTATACTGCTGCTAAAGCAGTCTCTTTTTGTGTGTATGGCTAATTTGAGTATATGCATATGGCATCTAGGGGAAGTAGAGACTTCCCACTCTAGATTCCTTAAAACCATACTAAATCAAACTTCCGAGATGCCAACTTGTTAGTTTGATCTCTGTGCCTTTTTCGGTACATAGATACTATAATAATATAAATCTGCAACAGGCAGTATAAAAGAAAGTTTGGAAGTTCTAGGTTAGATCCCTTGCCAATATAATCGGGACTGCATGCTTGGAGCTTTTTTTTTCTTTTTGGAAGTGTTATCTTATACAACAAACGGCAGTTAGTCGGTTACTCTTTGTTTACAATTTATACAATGTTTAAAAAGAGTTCATCATCCCAAACTGTTTTATATAATCCCACTAATAAACTATATAGTTTTGTATAGTACCCGTTTAAATAGCATATAACAGAGTTAAAATGCCTAAATGGAGGATATATTTGTGCATGTAAAAATAAGCACTCTAGCAAGAAAAATAATTTGGGTATAAAGAAACTAAAATGGCTAAATAGAGTATATGTATTTGCTAATGTATTTAAAAGCAGAGAGAGAGAGAGAATCTAAAAAAAAAAGCAGAGACAGAGAGAGAGAGAGAGTATTTTCATGCAAAATCTGTTAATAGCTCTGATCAGGAACTTTCTCGTGGGACGGGCCCACATAATGGAGACTTGGCAAGCCGGCAAGCGACAGCTGTGACTGTGAGCATACATTGTAAAATTACGCGTCATGTGTACCATTGCCAATAATAAATTAATAATTTATAGTATAGAGAGTGACAGCGATATGCATGGTGATACAATACAATATTCATCAGGAAAGAAAAGCGAGCGCAAACGCGCAATACAATAACGCGTATTGTGCCTTGGTGGCAGATGAAGCAGAATGATGGTGACCATCTAAACAAAAACCCTTTAATGTTTAATCCCCAAGGCGCCAAGTGCTTGCTGCTGCTGCCTAGCTAGTCCTGCTTAGACTTCACTGGCCGTTCTGTTCTTCTCATTTGCTGGTGCCTGAATTGAAGTTGCTTCGTCTCTGAAGCCTGAAGGACATCTCGTAGTCATCGTAGGGCATATATATGCATATATGCTTACTAGATATAGTACGGTAGAAGGTTAACCAAAGGCTAAGGGCTAAAATTAATGGCCGGCCTGTTCCTTATGACCGATCAAAATATAACTAATGTTAAGCCATCTCGTATAACAATAATAATTCGGCCGGCACGTACTGCTTTATTTGTTTAGAAAAAAAAAAAACCAGGCCAATAGGAATGGCTAGCTAAAGCACGAAGCAAGGTGTGGACAGCAGGTGGTGGTGATGTATTACGACCATTTGGATTAGAGAAAGGAGAAGCTAGCAAAGCCTGGGGCATGCGTATACATGGTGGCCCTGACTCTTCACGTGAGGCTTTGAGACATCATCGATCGATCATAATCGCGTTCCATGCCGCTTGGTTAAGATTGGACGGTCTTCAAGTTTAAGGAAATCGATGATCTGAGCTCTGAGGTTTAACTTGTACAGTACTAGCACTGATTATGTAGCTCATCCTGAGCCCTGTTCCACAAAAGGTTGAGTACTCCTATAGCTCCTGTCGTTTGTGGCCGTGACCGGTGGGCCAGCAGTCGGCCAATGGATGCTTCGATGGCACCGGCGCGCGACTCTGCCTGGTTGGCTGGCTCCAACCAAAAGTTCCTCGGCCGTTCGAGTTCGAGCATGCGGGCGTGAGCGGCCCGCCGAGCTGACAACCCCACAGCGACCGCACAATGCCACTTGCCAATACCAGGGGCGCCGGAGGCGGGTGGATGTGGATGGATGCGCGCACAGAGGCTTCCGCCGCCTTCCGCACTCGGCTTTGCCAAGTGTCGGCCCTGGACCCATCGACCGGCCGGGCGCTACAGGAGGTCCCAGTTCGTCAGAGAAAGTCCAAGTGGAGGCTTTGTCCGCGGCCGACGGGCGACGGCGGCTTGTTACTATAATTTCTTCACATAACAAATTAATGGATGCAGAGGAAGTGTTCGCAGAGGACATCTACTTGAGAAATGATTCACCTGAAAAAAGAATTATATCAGCCTAAGCACATTTAAAAAAAACAAAATATTTATTAGAAGAAAATATAGTAACACGGAGTGTGATTACCTTTGAAACTATAATGTTGTAACTATCAGACTTCTATGTTCTATTGTTAAAACAATGATGTTCTACGTAGCAGAGATCGATGTTCTCTCATGAAAGCTTTGATGTTCTATTTTTTATTCATAGTGTGACAACCAAGTAAGGCATATTCGTTGTTCTACCTTTTGAAACTGTGATATTCTATGCAGCAAAGATTGATGTTCTAGTAAGGGACCTTGAATATTCTAGTTTTTTTATATTTAACATTAAGGTTTTAAAAAACGTTAGACGCTAGGTAAACGCTTGCCTATGGTTTAGAGTTTTTTTTATTAAACGTAGATTAAACATGTGTTGTGATTAAACAACCCGTTAAGCGCTTAAAACATAGTTTAACATGTGAAAACCAAGTAAGACATAATCTTTCAAATTTTTATTTGAAAAAAATATAAAAATATGAATTATACATAATTATATTCAATTTTGCACTTCAAAGTAACAGAAAATAATGTAATACCATCTAACAAAATAATGTGTGAAAAAATATTTATTAAGAGAATATAAAAATATATAGTAACAGACTGGCAGAACATCAACTTGGTAGTACTACTTACTAGCAGAAGCCTGGGGCATGCGTGTACATGGTGGCCCTCTCGTATAACAATAATAATTCGGCCGGCACGTACTGCTTTATTTGTTTAGAAAAAAAAAAGGCCAATAGGAATGGCTAGCTAAAGCACGAAGTAAGGTGTGGACAGCAGGTGGTGGTCATGTATTACGACCATTTGGATTAGAGAAAGGAGAAGCTAGCAAAGCCTGGGGCATGCGTGTACATGGTGGCCCTGACTCTTCACGTGAGGCTTTGAGACATCATCGATCATCATCGCGGTTCCATGCCGCTTGGTTAACATTGGACGGTCTTCAAGTTTAAGGAAATCGATGATCTGAGCTCTGAGGTTTAACTTGTTTTGTAGCACTGATTGTGTAGCTCATCCTGAGCTCTGTTCCACAAAAGTTGAGTAGCTCCTGTCGCTTGTGGCCGTGACTGGTGGGCCAGCAGTCGGCCAATGGATGCTTCGATGGCACCGGCGCGCGACTCTGCCTGGTTGGCTGGCTCCAACCAAAAGTGTTCCTCGGCCGTTCGAGTTCGAGCACTCTGCACGCTGCACAGGCGGCAGGATGATTGCTCCGGTCTCACTCAGCTAGTCAGCTGGCTGCACCTCGTTCCACCTTTGGTGCTCCTGCTTCACTTGAGGACTCGAGTTGGACGTGAGCGGCCGCCGAGCTGACAACCCCACAGCGACCGCGCAATTGCCACTTGCCAATACTAGGGGCGCCGGAGGCGAGTGGATGGATGCGCGTGCAGAGGCTTCCGCCGCCGTCCGCACTCGGCTCTTGCCAAGTGTCGGTCCTGGACCCATCGACATCGACCGGCGGGGCGCTATAGGAGGTCTCAGATCGTCAGAGAAATTATTAGAGTCCAAGTGGAGGCTTTGTCCGCGGCTGAGGGTGGAAGAGGTGCCCGCTGCCGCCGAGGAAACGTGGGCTCGGCTGCAGGTGCCGGCCCGGCCAGCTTTGCGATGGCTCCGCCGGCCGGGGAAGTGATCTGCACAGTTTTGGGCTTCCGCACGGTCACATCTTGTGTTTCCACACAACATCATCCTTGTTCAAGCTTGCACAAAATTGGGATTTCGGAGAGGACATTTCACGTGTTTCTCCAGGCTCGAGAGGGTATCTCTCTATCTCCTCGTTGCAGCAGCATCCGTCAACGGTCAACACGCTCGACAAAGATTTCCTTACAGCCATTTTTTTTTCCTTTCAGAGCAAGCCATACAAGCTACTACTACGCACCTGTAATTCATATCTAAGGCAAATGCATCCATTCCAGCAAGAGATCGTAAAATGATCAGCCCAAAAAGAAGTGAAAGAGTGACTGATTCTTCTACGGCTCTATAGAACCAAAAAAAAAAAAATAACGTAATATAGCTAATCAAGGTCTATTTTCTGTTGTAGTTCACGTAGTGGTGGTGTTCAGTCAATTCCTTATGAAGAAATCAGGAGAAATAAACTTTGTACTTATCCTGACACGACATGTATGGCTTAACAACATGTATGGGCCGGTTGTTTCTGTGGCTGATAAGCGGATTGATGATAATTTGTTGTGAAAGCATTGGGTTTCTGTAGCTAAACAATTTGTTCTGTAGCTAACAGGACATTGGCTGGTCATTTCTGTAGCTGATAAGCCGGCCGATGATAATTTGTTGTGAAAAAGAAAAAAAAGGAACACGAGTATGGTAAGCTAATGTTTCTGTGGCTGATAAGGATCTGAGACTATCTGCAGCGGGGACGCTAAATGCGAACGGTACACACGTTTGGCGTAGAAATTCGCTGCAACGGGGGACGGTAAAGGCAGCGCTAAAGCCGCGAGCGCCCTCTCCGACGCTAGATTTCGCGTCGGTAGCAAGCGAACGCTACTCGCGCGGGGCCCGCGCACCGACAGGCCGCGTGACTGGCCAAGGCAGGAAGGAAGGAGAGGGAGCTCGTCCGCCGCCGCCGTGCTGGACCGTACGCCGGAGCTCATGGCGCCGGGGAGGAGGAGGAGGGAGGGAGCCGCCGCCCCAGCCCCGCCCGCGCCGCGCGCCGCCGGAGATGACCCGCCGGAGCTCCATAGCCGCCGGATCCGCGAGCTCGGGCCCAATCCCGTTTTCGAGGAGAAGGTCGCGCCCGGCGGAAGCTCCGGCGAAGCTCCGGCCCGGCAAGGAGAGGCGGAGGAGCCCGCGAGGCGGAGGAGGAGCGCCGCCCGCCATTGAGGCCGAGGAGGAGCGGCGGCTGCCAGGGACGGGCTGGGAACGCCAGGTGGTCGCCGCGCGGTGGCTGGGCGCCTCCGCCGCGCGCTCGCCATGCGGCCTTCCTGGTCCGCTTGCCGGTGCTGGGGAGCCACGGCTGCCCGCCCGCGCCATGGCTGGCTGCCCGCCCCGCCGAACCCGCCCGCCTGCGCCGCCATGGCCGGGGTCTGAGGGAGCCCGTAGCAGCGCCCGCCGGTGCTGGAGAGGAAGCAGGGGAGGGCGGAGCCGCGAAGGAGCCCGCATCGCCCGAGGTCGTCGGAGGAGCAGCGGCTAGGAGCAGCTCCACCGTCGTCGTCGGAGGAGCAGCGGCTAGGAGCGGCGGATCTCCATGGCGACGAGGCCACTGCTGACCGTGGGGAGGTGGCCAAGCTTGGGAGGGGAGGGCGCCGGCCCGAGCTCCGCCGCCGAGGCGCCGGCGGCGCGGTCAATAGAGTGGGGAGGTCGGGAGGGAGGGGAACTGGTGGGGAAAGAGAAAAGAGAGGGAGGGAGAGAGAGAATGACGCGTGGGTCCCATCTGTGGCAGTTGGTATAGAGTACCGATATAGAGGTTGTATGGGTGTGGAGAAATTTACTGTAAAAGAGAGAATCTTGATGACTAGAACGTATAGGGAATAGAAATAGAGGTTGATGGCTGCAGATGATCTGACCGGTGCTAATATTTTGTGATAAAAAACAATATACTATAGCAATTACCAGCGTGTTTAGCACCATCGCCTGTCTACGTGGGTAGGTAAGTTGGTAGTAATGAATACATGATGGGACGTGTACATCTAAAATGAGCAGCCCAGCTCTGTCTACGTACGTTACGTACCCACATCCTGGGCGCACGTGTAAGCCTAGCAGCAAAAGGGTCAAGTCCAAATTGGCAATTCGGCCGTCACCGTGGCAGGCATGGTGTCAGTCCAAGTGTCTCCACGCGCACTCACGACTCGTAGACCCATGCACTCGTAGATCAATGACTTGGATCTTGGCGTCAAGAGGCATCTTGAACCGCGGAAGCAAGGATTCGATTATCTGTTAAAAATTTTCCACCTAGAATTGATCGCGTCAACAAGCTTGACACCAAGACAAAGTGCACAACCGATTGGGAAGGAAACCGTGCATGTCGGTTGGATAAGACTAGGACAGCAATGCCTTGTTGATTTTGAGCTTGGGAGTGTAGCCCACATACTCCATCCGTCCAATTAAAAGTGTCGTCTTAGACTTTTTAGATTTCTCGTTTGACTGTTCGTCTCATTTAAAAACTTTATATAAATATTATTTATTTTACTATAATTTATTTTATTATCAAATATACTTTGATGATGATTTATTTATTTTTTTATTTGTTTAAAAAATTGAATAAGACGAGTAATTAAATAAGAAATATGAGAAATTAAAACGATATTTTTAATGAGACCGAGGGAGTACAAAAATCACAATTCAAAACCTTGGACCCTCTAGCAAATGTGTTACTCGAACAAAAGCTCCAGGAATTGGATTACTATGGACCATGTATGTGCTTGACCTGCAATAGCTGGAGCATCATTTCCAAGAGAGAAACCCAATGCTTTCTCAATAGCATACGCCTGCATAAAGAACTCGAAGACCAATAATTGCTATTAACTAAGTAATTAAGTGCCCTCCATAAGCAATACCAAAGGATGAAAAAGATCAAACTTTGCAGTGGCTTGTGAATGGCCACGCTGAAGAACCGAACCAATTTGATAATTCAGGACACCATGAGTATTGAGTAAAACATCCGTCGTTGGTCCAATGGAAAAGGCAAACCACGCCACTCTAACAAAGCTGGAATCAAAGAACAAATGATATTTATTTTCCACATCTCCGTAGCGTGAGTAGGTTTTATCAACTGATCGAATGATTCTGTGCACTCGTAAACCACTTGTAACATTCCAGGCCGGCACATGGTTTAGACCCACTCTACCAAGGGACAGGTCATCTACGTAGCAATCTGCTTGAGTTTTCATCCTCGCTTCGCTCAAAACGGTTAACCGAAGGTTACTATGCGTCCTTGGCTTGACTATTTAAGCTGGTTCGTTCACCTTCGAATTACCGATACGGTACTAAGTTTCGCGAGCTACAGTAGCCGAGCAGCTACAGTAACCGCGAATCTGACCCATCTGGCCTATTGGGCCGAGTCTCACATCCACCCACCCTTAAGGACTCGACGTCCTCGTCGAGGGCCGAACCAACTTACCCAAACGGGACAAATGTCCAGGATCAACTCTCTTGGCCACGTCCGCATTACCAGCTCCTCGGCCCAAGTGCCATGCCCTCTACGGAGCCATGCGCAATCTGTCCGAGCTCCCGATCCATACGTCCGTGAAACCGCGAGAGCCGGCTCCGAATACCATTTGTAACATCCCAGGCCCGAAATACGGGCCCGCTTACATCTGACAGCTTAACTAGGACTTAGACTGTCCTCACAGACCAACACCTGTCTTTTCTGCGCACTTTGTCCTCACTCGTGCGCACCCGAGAAGGACTTCCCGGTCGGTCACCAGCAAAGCACGCTTAACCTTGGAGTTCTTTAGAGATGAGCTTCCGAAAAAGAAGTTGCAACTTGTTGGTATGAGTATCTTATTAATCCTATTAAGCCCTGAGCCGGGGTGTTACATCCTCACCCCCTTAAGAGATCGACGTCTTCGTCGATCAATCCCAAGCCAGGAACGTCCTTTCTTGGCCACGT
>JAKNSH010311909.1:0-10679 GCA_027790015.1 Cymbopogon flexuosus
TTGCAAAGCACTTACATTGGACAATTTTTAGAGATTAAATTTGTTAGTTTCAATATTATACAACATTGAAAATGGTATGTGTAAGTCCTTTTAGGTAATTTTGCCCTACTGCATGCCTACCAGAAATTTTCTTTTATCTCCAATGCATTTTCATATCTTATTATGGTTGTCGCATTACTTGCAAAGTTCTCATGCCTTTCAGCTCTCAGATTCTTCGATGTCTATTGATTGTAGGCTCGTAGCAGCAGGAGGAGACAGTAGCAGAGTTCGCATTACTGGCCTAACTGGCTAAATCATATATTCACATGCAGCCTAGTGGTTCTTCATGTTGACTTAGAGTCCACTAACAACAACATTGGTGTTGATGGCGAAGAATTTGTCGGTGAAAACAATAACAACGTTGATCCAAGCAATAACCTTGCTAACATTGATCCAAGCAAGCAATAACCTTACTAATTGCCTAGCAAATTCATGATGAAATGACTGTACTCTGCTTGGTTTGATTTTAGATCTGCACATGGGCTTGTTTGTCATGTATGGGATATTAAATGGGCTATAACCTTTGCATTGCATGGGTTTTAGATAGGCGGAATATTCCAGCAAATTTTTTTTTCTCAAAAAAAGAATATTCCAGCAATTATGGGTTGTCATAATGGACTTGGCCCAAAAATAAAATAAAATTCAGGCTAATATTATGCGTAATTTGAAACAAATATGAACGGATATAATAAAATGGGGAACAAGATAATGTCTAAATTGGTAGCTCTTAATGGGCTCAGCCTAAAAATAATCTGGCCTACAATTAGTTTGAGCCCACAAAAATGTTGCTCACTACATGGGCGATGGCAAAAATAATTTTATTGATGTTTTAAGGACTAGTCATGGTGTTGCCATTCATCACGGTTTTTTTCCTAGGTGGCAGTGCTTATATGGCACAGCTTAACGATCTGTGACTGATGAAAATGAAATAGCATAAAACTTTGTGATGAAACGACGAATGCCATTAGAGAAGCATGATAGGTGACATATACTGACATTCGATTGTCTTTTATCTTTGTACATTCTACCTCTATATACTAACATTTGATGAAAATGAAATATCGTAAAACTCTATGAATGTGATTGCATTGCAGGGAGCCATAGCTGCAGCTGTAGCCTTCTCCCCTCTCAGAATCTACTGCCGCTGCGTCTAACACTTCCCGTCGCTTTTACTGGTGGCTTCCGCCGAGCTCATTCCGGGCGGCCGGCGGCCCGGCGCACGGAACTCGAACGCGCACGGAACATGCACCCGTCCCCTGTCTCCGTCGCAGCGAAGCAAGCGCGCGGCCGCGAGGGCGGGCGAGGCGGAGGCCAGCGATGACCCACGCCACGCGGGACGGGCCGCGCCCGCACGCGGCTTTCGCTCCGTGGCTCCCGAGTATTTATCGTTCCGCCCCCTTGAATATCTCCCGTTTGCATCTTCACATCCAACCACCTGCCCCTCCCGTCTCCTCCTCCTCCTCCTCCTCCCCAGATCCATCGACTCGCTCTCGGACCGCCCCCCCTCCTGTCGATCGTCCCCCCGTCCGGTCCCCGTTCGAAGGCGCGGCAGCAGGCGAGCGGTTCCGCCGGATTTGAGTCGACATGAATCCCGAGTAGTAAGGCCTCCGATCGATCATCCTTTTCCTTGCCTTGCTGTGTCTTCCCGCGCGCCCGTCGGTTACCTTGATCTGCTATGTAGCTGTCGCGCTCGTAATTCGGTTGGATTTTCGATTGTTGCTGTGGGTTGCGTTGGTCGGGTCGAACATACGGGGATCTGATCAGAATCCGGTTCGCGCTGGTGGGTCTCGCTAGCGTTCGATCTGGATCTGGGAATTTATCTTCCAAATCGGGATTTGGTAGTGCCTCCTGCGCCCCGGGGTGCTTGCATGGAGAAATTTATGTTGTACAGCTTGAGGCACTTTTGATGGGTGTGTTTGCTCTCTGTCCAGATTATGCTTTGCTTTGTAGGGCCTGGTGAGAATGCTCTCGTGCAGCGATATAGGCTTCCTAGTGGGGCATAGAAAATAACTGGAGAATTATGATGGGAGAAGTTAATCATTATCACATTATGAGTTCTGTTTATATTTTATGATGGAATGTTGTTTGCATGAACATTGTGCTGTAGATCGCTGCAATTGTTAAATACTATCTTGCATATGTTGCGGTTATGTGGATAGAGAACATTCAAGTTACTACATTATTGTTGCATTGGAACACCCATTATATGTGGTCAATGTGGAACAAGTATTTGCTCCCTCCCATAGGAAGTATATGATGTTTGCTTTGTGGCTTTGAAGATGTGACATTTACCATATTTTCCTGTTAAAGTGCTTAATGAATGCGTGTGGTTAACAAAGTGTTAGCAAGACAAAGCTACCCATAACATTTTTTTTTATCTCCAAACTGAATGTTTTGAAAATTTGGGTTAATGTTGATCATTTTTTGGTCAACCTGGCATATAATTGTGGCCGGAGGGAGTATGTTAGTTGTTGACAGTGTTGTGTAGCAAAACAGGCAAATATTGGAGTATTGTCTTGTTTACATTATATCATTGTAGTACCATTACTGGATCATCAACTATCCAAAGGACTATTATAACTAAACTACCAAGGAACCCAGTCTGGACATTTATGAACTTGTGTAACACACACAGTAAAGTGGCCTCTTCTGACATTCAACATGTATATTTCAAATCTTCGTGTTATGAATGTGATGGCTAGAGTATCACATGTGCTTCAAATCTTCGTGTTATGTATGTGATGGCTAGAGTATAGAGAAATTTGGAACTTTAGAGAGAAACAATTTTCAATATGACTGCCTGAGCACATTTATTTTGTGATAATGACAATTCAAAGTTGTTGGCATATTGGTGAAGTGATGAAAGCAAATATGATCTGCCAGTAAATTACTCATCTACCTCATCATTATAATGCACTGCTTACCTAGTTTCCTTCTTCAATTTCAGCGACAACCTTTTCAAACTTCTGCTTATTGGTGATTCTGGTGTTGGGAAATCATGCTTGCTTCTCAGATTTGCGGTAAGTACTCCTATTTCTTCTCTTAATCATTCATTGATACTTCTACCTGAAGCAGTGTATTTTTTTTTTATTGAGGCTGCTGTAATGTAAATAAATATACATTTGAAGAAAAATGTGCACCGTATGGCCTAATAACCATGCAACTCCAAAGAAAAAAAAAATGATTGCTTTAATTTCTAAAATCCTGGAGAGTTCCTCTGGATGTTTCTATTTCATCATTTCGCAAAGCCATATTTCACTTATTAAAAAGCATCATCCTTGAAGCTTAATGTCAATGTTTCTGATAACTTTTCTTCTGTGGTTAGGATGATTCATATTTGGACAGCTACATCAGCACAATTGGTGTTGATTTCGTAAGTCGATTGCAAATTCATTTACTTGCTAGTGAAAAGAATTAATATACTTTAATTCAAATTTTCTTTGCAGACCAGCTAACTTCTCTTTTTTACATTTTCGCAGAAAATCCGGACAGTAGAGCAAGATGGGAAGACCATAAAACTTCAAATCGTAAGATTACTATGCTGTATTTTTCTTTTATTTATCATATGTGCATGGTTTGATGTCTTGTGCTGTCATATTTGACATATATATGTTTCCCTAGGTAAACTCAAAAGTAAAAAAGAAAAGTTAGCCTTTTCATGTAGTCAGTAGAGAAACTGAAACATTGATATCTGTTGACTGATCATGTAGGAAATAAGTTTGGACATATATTCCCACTATCTAGCAGATGAACATATGTTCTCTAAATGAGGAAATGATACACTCTTTAATTTTTTTCTCTATCTAAATTTTGTTTTATATAACTAGCAGCGTAATTTGTCATCAAGTGGTAAGAATTATAGCTACATTTTGAGAAATATCATAATCTAATATTCATCGGTGGACCAGTGGAAATGCAGTCTATAAAATAGGCAACAGACAAGATTTACAATTATGTTTGTGATGTAACTATTGTGTATTCCTTCAACTGACATGGTTTTGTAAATGCTGCAGTGGGATACTGCTGGGCAAGAGCGCTTCAGGACAATCACTAGCAGCTACTACCGCGGAGCTCATGGAATCATTGTATGCTAGCAACTTCTGAAACTTGTCAAACATATTGAATTATTGATCATGTTATGATATTGGCTTCTTGTTGGTTTGCAGATTGTATATGATGTGACAGACCAAGAAAGCTTCAATAATGTGAAGCAATGGTTAAATGAAATTGACCGTTATGCAAGCGACAATGTTAACAAGCTCCTTGTTGGGAACAAGAGTGACCTAACTGCCAACAAAGTTGTGGCAACTGAGACAGCAAAGGTAAGCTATCCAGTTTCATGAATAGATAATGACAAGGTCAGCAATATTTCATTTTTCACACCACCCCCCTGTGAATTCTTTGGACATTTACAATTGCCCAAAAACACCGTTCAGGCATTTGCTGATGAGATGGGCATTCCATTCATGGAGACGAGTGCCAAAAACGCCATCAATGTGGAGCAGGCCTTCATGGCTATGGCTGCATCCATCAAGGACAGGTTCGACTAATGTGACAACTGATAAATATCCTATTGCTTTCGTGAAATTCTACTGTATTTAACGAAACCCTACTTGCATCCTGTTCTCAGGATGGCCAGCCAACCAGCCGCGGCCAACGCAAGGCCAGCGACGGTGCAGATCCGCGGGCAACCCGTCAACCAGAAGACATCTTGCTGCTCGTCCTAAGATTGCCTGATTTCTTTGGTTCGTTGTGACTATTACTACCGTTTGTGCGAGCTAGCGAATGTATTTGCATTGTTGCTGGTAGCATCTATTCGTTGGCCAGATGATTAGAGAGCTGAAAATATGTTAAACATCATCATAGAGAGAAGTTCCTCGGTGCTTTCTCTACTTAAGGAGCAAACAGCAAACACTTTACTTTCATTTTTTTTACTTAATTACAGCCTCACTGTTTATTAACGCGTTACATTTGTGAACAGCTATTGTAATATTTGTTTACTCTATATATATTCGTAGTGAGATGAAATTCCTGTGTGGCAGTGTGGGCAACAAATTTCCTTTTCGGCTAGTTGAGGCCTCGTTTAAATTGTAAAATTTTTCGACTTTTGCTACCGTAGCACTTTTTTTTTGTATTTGATAGTTAGTGTTCAATTATAGACTAACTAAAATTAAAAAATTCGTCTCGTGATTTACAAAATTGTGTGATTATTTATTTCTAAAGATTGATGTGATGGAGATAGTGAAAAATTGCAATTTTGGAGCAACGTAAACAAGGCCTGGGTGATCATATTCATCTGCGATCATTGTGCCCGGTGACGGGGCCCGTCCTTATGGCATCGCAGTGGTCTGTGGACTGAGTGGTGAGTGGGTGTGACACACCTTTCCTTCACGAAAATGTAAGTGCGGTTTTGACATGCAGCAGCAGAACACCGCCATTGCCCCCACCACCACCGCCAATGGCTGTGTCCTGTACTCCTGTGTGCTGTTTGGCGTGTCCCATGTTGATGTTAGCACAAGGTAACGTTGACAGGCGAAGCGATGTCGGGGCACCGGCGCACCGCTGGTCGTGAGGCACTGAGAAATTCACGCTTTTTTCCTCCTTGAAATAATGTATATAGTGACATCATTTATGGTCCTTATTTATATTGGTAAAGCTTCAGTGGTTTTCCAGAGATTTCACCTGGAAGCACACGAGTCATCACTTGAAATAGTTGGGGTATTTTTCACCTGCTCCTCGTGGTCAGTCAGGCCGTCAGTCCGTCACCCAGCGGGGCATGATGGGCATGGACAGCCGTGGTACTCACTGATGCACCGCCGGCTTTGTCGCTGGCAAACACCTATCGACGAACGTGTTCGGCTGACGGTGTGATTCTGTGAGATCTCGGCGTGCAGCCAGCACCGCCACACAACACGGCGATTCCCTCTGGCACAGTGGCACTGAACTTCACGGAAAGGCCAGTAGTGGCCGTGCCCATCTCGCCGGCGCCCCGCAAGATTCGCCCGGAAAACGCAAGATTCGCCCGGAAAAGCCCGGCGCTTTTTCCGTCCACCACAAGCGACAGTACTGCTGAATTGAACACGCGGAACACGATGGTGGCGATGGGTTTTTCTTTGGGGGCATGGATGATTCGGAAACAAGATCCAAAATTTGTGGTGGCCTCACGTGGTTTATTAAATAAACAAGACCCACTTATCTTAAACATCAGATCAGACTTCTTCATTTAATAAAACAAATAACTATTTGTATAAGTTGTTTTATTAAATTGTTGGAGAAGACTTCCTTAAACTAAAATTTCTAGTAAAATGGTTTAAAGAAGTCTCCTCCAACAACTTATACAAATAGCTAGGAAGTTGCTAAAATTCTTCTATGGCTAACTTCCCTCACTTATAGCTAGTCTTTTCCTCCCCTCCCTCTCTCTCCATTTTTTTTTTACCATGTGTGTATTTTCTTCATCCAGCCCTTTATGTCAGTTAAGGCTTTGGTTACACATCATGTTGTCGCCAGTCTAGATTTGGTCGCACCATTCGGGTTGGGGGTTGCGATTGCGCCTAGCCAGCCGCTATCGCTAGCTTCCCAAGGCTGCCTCTAGCCAGCCACTGCCCGTGCCCAACTGGGTGCGACTGAATCTGGCCACTAGCGAGCCTCCAATTAATCAGAACAAGTTAAGCTACCAACATTGGCTCACACTCAATAGAGTTGATCCGGATTGTCCCCGATAACACCAGGGTTCTAACTATCTAGTAAGCCTTCGCCTAGGTTCATGCCACATAGGCGCACACATAGTTCACCACTTCTAGCTGATTAATTGCCCACGAACCATGCCACACTCGGGGGCATATGACCTAACAATCTACAACTCCTAGTCCGCCGAAGGATCAAGGGCATGGAAGTATCCATATATAGATAGGGGCGCCCTCACCTTCAAAATAAATTTAATAGCTTGTAGAGTATTAGGAGCTAAATAATATAGGTCTTACCAAAAAATAAGTACAAGGATCGTGCAATATAACCTTAGCAAAGATATAAAAGTTGAATTTTGTATAAAGACATTTACAATAAGTTTTCTATCACATACAATTTCTAAGCATAGCATACTTTGGTGAGCAGGACAATTTCGACCACCAGCTATATATATAGATGGAATATTCTATAATGAGATGGTTTTGTCCTATATTATCTCAAAACCAAACACCGGGAGGAAGTGGGATACCCACTTCATTCCTATAGCCCCACGAAACCAAACACTATTTTTGTCTAGCATGTTTTGGCAATTGTGGATAGAGGTACAAACAAGGACACATTAATTAGTGTTAGGGGTTGCTTCCACTTGTTGGCCAATCCGACTCGGTGAAATTTCAAATGAAATTATTTTTTTGAAAGGAAATCTATTATTCTCCTATGCAAGTTATCTACCGAATTATTGGCTCCATACGGGTTGCGCTCTAAGATCCAAGCAATCGTGGTTTATTTAGCATAGGTACATTTCTTTTATGCTCCATCTCTTTTAGATATCATCAGAAGCTCTACTCCCTCCGTTCCATTAAAAGTGTCGTTTTAGACTTTCTAGTATTCTTGTTTGCCTGCTCGTCTTATTCAAAATTTTGTATAAATATTATTTACATGACTTATTTTATCATTCAATATATTTTGATGATGATTTATTTATTTTATTATTTGATTAAAAATTTTAAATAAGACGAGCGGTTAAAGAAGAAGTCAGAAGAGTCTAAAACGACGCTTTTAATTGGACGGAGGGAGTATGATTTTTGAGTGATTGAAAACGTAAAACTTACACCATGCTTTAGTACTATCACACATGTCAACGCTGTATATACACCATAAAAAACATGAAGAAGTCATATCAACGATACCGCCGATTCTTTTATGCCCAAACTGTATTGCGCACTTGTGTGTATAAAGACATCTGGAAGCTAAGTACGGTGTCGATCTGATGCAAAAAAAAAAAAAGGCCATTTTAATTAGTGGCGAAGTCAGTGGGGAGAGAGACAACTAAACATCTTTGGCCCCCATGAAGACGACGTTCATTAGCCCCCGGTGGACCGTGTGGTGGTTAGCGTTACGTGCGTGGCCAACTCACCCGCGCTTTCAATTGCTGCTGCCAACTGATCCATCACCCGATCTCTTTCCATCACGTTCCTCCTCGCCTCAATACAATCTCTGCATTCTTCACGCCCTGGATTTAGGTGCGTACGACTCCCCTTATATTTTATATATATCGCCCCCCTTGTTGGCTTGTTGCTCGTCTCCGTCCGTCCATGGCGTTCGCCACGATTAGACTAATTAATCCACCATCCTGATTGGCCACTGGCACCATTAATTTTATCATGTCTCTCTAATCAATGGCGTCCAGTACTTGTCGCCTGGATAAATAAAAGAAATCACATGTTGCGTAAAAAAAAAAAAAGAAGTAATCACATGCTTGGTCCATTGACATTATATTTCTGAATTCGGCGGAGTGCGTCAACTTGCCCACGCGCAGCAACCTGCGCAGCAAAGCGCTTCTTCTGCTGCCTCTCATCATCATCTCCATATATATATCTCCCGTCAAATGAGATCAGGCGAAGGTACGGTAAGGTAACTCGTGTTTCGCAGATCCACTTCAGGAATGAAAAGGGTACTGGTTGATGAACTACTGCCTAACTTTAAAAGGAGCTGGTACCACGAGCACGAGCACCATGTTTGTTTTAAAAAAGTACTTTGCAAAAGAGAAGGGAGACGATAGATAGACGTAAAAGAAACGGGAAATAATTGAAAAGTAGCTCCTGCTGAAAACGTCTTTCACTACAGCGCTGCGACGACGGATCGGATAAAAAGGTGCGCTGGATGGAACGCAAAGCACGAAACTGACTGATGAAAATTCGATCGATCGCCAAGTAGGACCACAGCACATGCATGCATGACCGTAATACACGAGGCGTGGCGATTAATCTTTAATCGGCGAGCCCAGCTCTTGAATTGAATCGATCTGACCTCCCAAAATTCCAGTTGAAATGGGTTGCGTTTCAAAGCTTGTTTTAGCCAACGACCGCAGTCCGTCCGTCCCGTCCCGTCCGAGTTCGTACGTCCATACGGAAACTAAACTTGGCAACAACCTCCTTCCTTGTACGATTTCTTGTGAAACCTTTGACATTCGTGTCTAAACCTCGGTGGCTAGCGTCTAGCGACGTGGCGCGCCGACTACTTATGATCGTACGCGTCTAACGGGCAGTACGGATGCTTAAGTATTGGAGGCCGAACATGTCTGCAAAAGGGAGGGAGAGCTACTGACTAGATCGGATCAGCCATCACGTAGTACGTCGGGGAACACAAGCTGGAGGCAAGAGTTGAACGCCGGCTAATGGTACGGTAGCTGGGACAGCGCTAGCGCAGACAAACGCGGTGGTTTGACCTGACAAACTGTATAGCTGGCCTTGATACTGCAATTCCAGAGTCAACTAACACTTCTTGCATAGTTGCATCGGAGAGCCTTGCGTCACCGACTCGATCACCGGACCCAGATGTGTGTGAACAACCCTGCAGGCCCACGCGCGGTCTCGCGTGTGTGCCTCCTCCGCTGTAAACATTTACCGAGACCGGACCGGACCAGATCGATACCGTACGCGAATAGGCCGCGCACCGCCATGTGGACACGCACGCGACCCCTGGCGACGAGGAATACTAAACGAGGACCTCGCGCCACGCATGCCGGCGCCATTTCTTCTACCCTGACGCGACGATGCTCGCGCATGGAGCTGACGACGGACCTCAACCCGCCCCGCCGAGTCAAGGCGCGCGCCGGCAGCAAAGTCCAAGGCACCCGCTCCCCCGCGCACCGCGTAACTACGTACTACACGTCTACACGCCGCGGGCCGCGGCTGGCAACGCCGCTGTCAGCGTCAGGGTCGTGGACTAGTCGGCACGCAGCTCGGTTCGGTTGGGCTCGGCGGCAGTTGCCCCAGGCCGGGCCGATCGCCCTGACCAGCAGAGCAGGGCGCGTAGACCTTGTCGCGGGCCTCCCCTCCCTCGGCGCCATGGAATCGCGTCGTCCCAGTCGCGTCGCAAGTGGCAACCACTCCATTAATTAATTAATCAAATCCTCCGCCCTGGACGCTTCCCTCCCCGGTTTATAAAACCCCGGCGCCCGCCGTGTCACCTCACATTTCGGAAGCTAGCTACCTGCTCGGGCGTCTACACAACACTAGAAGTACATCATCGCACACCGACTAGGAAGGATCCCAGTCGCCCCGCAGCTGCAACCGGGGCATCGACGGAGGAGCGCGCGACAGGGAACCCGATGACAATAGCAGCCGCGGTGACTGCGCCGACGTCGGCGCCAGTGCACGTCGCGCCGCGCCACGCCACCCCGGCCGCGGTGGTCCACCAGCCGCGCGCCGCGCCGCGCAGGGAGCCGTCGCCGCTGAACCCCAACACGCCGGCGCTCCGCTCGGCCAGCCCTCCTTCTGCGGCGGCCACGGATGGAGGTGGCGGCGCCAGGGCTCACATCGCCAACCTTGACAAGGTGCTCGGGAAGCCGCCGCAGGTACCTCGACCCGCCGCCGCGACCGCGAGCAGCAAGCAAGGGCAGGAGCAGGACGGCGGCGAGCAGGAGCCGCTCAACGTCAGGCACGGCCTTCTCA
>JAKNSH010312137.1:0-12594 GCA_027790015.1 Cymbopogon flexuosus
TAGAATGCCTTTATCTTGATCCATATCTGGATCATTAAGATGAAAGTAAGGACTTCCTTGATAAAGTATATCTTCGTTCCATTGGAATGATCTTTTTTTTATTTTCAGGTGCTCCCCCTCCCAATCAACTTCCAGCCCGACTCCAGAGGAACAAATCCTGGACCCAGCCGAGAATGCTCCAGATTGGCCAGCCGAAATTTCCCCTGCGAGTTCCTTTTTATTTGATCTCTCTCCTCGTCAAATACACTCTCTCTCTGAAGGCTAAATCCCCTCGTATCTCATATCCAGCTCATAGGTCTCCTTAATGGGACTGATCTTGACTACTGGAGGTCTCTGTGATGAAGCTTCCTTCACTAACTCAGGACTTGTTTTCTTCTGCTGCTTTTTATCCTTCTCCATATCCGTTGGGATGCCATCACCTTTCTTCATCATTCATCATCAGTGTTTGCTGTGACTGGTCCTGTTCCTTCTCTATTTTTTCTGAAATCAGGGTAGGATTTCCTACATTTACATTTTGATCTACGTTGATGATATTATCGTTACTGGTAATTCATCTTCTGCAATGAAACACCTCTGACATACTTTACATCAGCAATTCTCCATTAAAGATCTTGGTCAACTTCACTTCTGGGTATTGAGGTCACCTCTACTAGTTCAGGTATCCTTCTTACTCAACAGTACTTGAGAAATCTTCTCTAAGAAGGCTGCCCCACTACTTACTTAATGAATCTCATGGGCCTTGTCCTGGCTTCAAAGAAAGACCTTTCGAAATGTCTCCCTCTAGCCTTTCTTGGGAAAGATCGACTAACTCGAAGCGGAAACTTTCAAATACCAATCATCGCTAACTGATTCTAGCTAGCTATTCCGAGAAAGAAAGAGAAAATGGTCTACGGGCCTATCACTTCGATAGCTAAGCCTGCTACTCATCCTGGGTGGTCAAGCACAACATGTCCAATTACCAAAAACTCCTTTTCACTTGTGAACCACTTAGAAAGTTTTCTACTTGATTGGCATCCATCCACATGTTACCAACAACATATCATTCTCTATGGAAATTGTCAAGTGGGATCGATCCCCAATCGTCGAAGTTAAGCACCTCAGTCGCTTGGTATGCGGCGCACCATCCTTCTGGAGGTGTCGTAGGTCCATAGGCCATAAAGAAAAGATAGACTAAGTATGAAAGGAGCTTAGCTTAGACAATGAAACTAGCCACTGGAAAGTCCACTGAACCTTGTCATAGCGGAAAACCAAGAGAAGGGAAGTCCTTGTGTGCTTAGTAGGTGATTGGGCATACAAAGTCGGACAAAGGCACCGACACGAATAGTAACTAAAAAAAGTATCATCCATGGGAGGACTCAGAAGGAAAGAAGGTGAGCGAGATACTAGTCATGTTGATCGAAAGTCTGATCTCTATCTTTTCCTAAATAAGGAATCCGTCCTGGCTCTGAAGGAAAGCTCTTGATCAAACTCTCCATTGCTTTTATTTAGTGCTTCCAAATCTTATTACAAATCCTCGTATTTCCAGACCTCAAGATCCCCATACTCATCGAGCATAATAGCTTTTTCTCCGTTACAAGCCGGTAACATGTCTGATTCATCCCTATATATGGTTTCTAGATTATAATCTTTTATATCGAGCTCCTCTAATAGATTATTAATATCAGATTCTTTGATATTGAATGAATCGGATTGTTTTATCACAATAAAGACTTCCGGACCAAAACGCGAATATGTTATTCCTGGATACTTTTCCTCAAGCCTAATATCGAATATTATATGATAGATATGATGCATTATAACGTTAGTTATTTCTCCTATAAGAGGGATTCCATAAAATTGTTTTACCTTATCTGTATTTCTATTATAGATAGGAATAAAGAGAATTTGTATTAGAAGATTGAATATGATACCTTCGTTTTTAAAGCAAATCAGATATTTCAAGATACGGGATTTCTCAATCTTATACAGTGAATACGTCAGATCTATCTTCACTAGATTATCTACATTATGTTGTTGATTCAACAAAGCATAATGCTTATTCTGCAGTTCATTTAATCGAGAAATGTTAGGAAGACCTTCATATACAATTATGATAGATAATAACACCTTTGATATTGCCTTTAAAAGAAGTAAATCCTCTGGAATGCTACATTGATAGATACTAATCATTTTCACTCCATTAAAATCCCATTCAATCAACCATAAATACCCCAGTGATTCTTCCATCATAAGCATGTTATAATACATAGATGTAATATCCGATTTCTTATATTGAGAATATTCAATAGCTTGAAACATGTAGTGATCCTTTATCATCATTTCTTGTTGCAAATATTCCTTCCTGAAAGGCAGTACTCCCCTCACCTTCCATTCTTCTTCGTTATAGATAGAGTCAATAGCGGATATCAGCTTTACACGATTCACATCAATATAATATGAAAATGGACGACTCGAATTACCAATGGCAAAGATACTCCTCGAATTTAACATTGATTTGGTATATCCAGAAATACCTATTAGACTATGAGACAATCTTTTCTCCGGTAAATAATCGAACACTGTTTTGTTAGTTAGAAAATGCATATTCGTATTTCTCGTATATTCAGTTGAGGATTTCGCATAAATAAGTCACTAACCTGTGTCCCCTCCTCGAAAAGAAAAGACTAGCTCATGCTGTCATGAGAACGACTTATTATTTACCCCACCGGGTTGTTTTGCCTAATTCCAGGAATAGAGTATACCTGTATTCTGTTTTCCTAGCTCCTCTCGGAAAGGGATTTACCCATCCCTCGCTCCATACAATAACTAGTCAACTCCTGGAACTAGAAAAAAAGCCAGGAACAAGAAACTACTAGCTACCCTGGAACTACAAAGCAAGAACTCCTATCTTCCTAGCTGCACCTATCTATTCTCTTCAGAAGCAACTATCTCTTTATCTTTCAGTCAAGTCAAACCTTACTCTTTCCCTAGTGCGAGCCGTAACATCAAGAGGAATAAGGAAGGGCGAAGCATTGAGAAGAATGAAAGCCTAGTGATTGCAAGCAAGTTTGGAATTTGTTGTACCAGGCACGGGGAGCCTGTTTAAGGCCATAGAGCGCCTTTCTAAGTTTACAAACATGCTGTGGATAGGTTGGATCAGTCAAACCCGGTGGTTGAAGCATGTAAACCGGCTCTTCCAAGTCACCATGCAGAAAAGCATTATTGACATCCAATTGATGTAATGGCAAACCAAAAGATAAGGCAATGGTAAGTACAACACGTACTGATGTGGGTCGAACAACAGGGCGGAAAGTGTCTGTGAAATCTACTCCTTCCTCTTTGCTCCGCACCTTTGGCTACTAGCCGGGCTTTGAAGCGTTCTAACATCAGCTCTTCTTTATACTCGCCCATTTACTGCTCCCGATGTTGCCCGATTGTTCTTATACCACATTTCTAAGTTGCACGGGCGGGCAACCAACTCACATTTTGACGGATCTAGATTGTGGTTGTGTTTTGCGATATCATGAAGTGTTTCGTATATTGTCGTAAGTGGAAAAGGCGCGCAGCGTTCTCGATCAGATCTCTTCCTGGGTTTGTCTCCGCTTTTCTTGGGCTTCACTAGTAAATTCTTCGTTTCATTGCTTGTCTCGTCTACGCCTGACAAGATAAGGTCAGAGTGCAATCGGTGCGTGCTTGGCCCGGACGTTAATCTGGCAATAAGACGCAGTATGCTTTTCTCAAATGGTTTGGAGTAAGAGTGTATGGAAAGGCGCGGAGTTCGGAGTGGAATCGGCTACCTCAGTGCTTGCCTACATCTCATGTGAAAAAGAAACTCGCTAACGCTCGGGCTTCAACTCCAAACTTGTAGCACTGGTCAACGTACTATTCCTCTTGGCTCTACTACTCTCAAAGAGCATTCAACAAAGAAGATAGCTCTCTAGATCCTATATAGCTAGCTACTCAAGATATAAGTGAATTGTCTGTGCCGGACTTGCATAAGTAGAGCTGGGTCAGTTCAGGAATCTGCTTACGTTGTAGACTAGTGACTCGTTATCGTCAAGATGGTAAAGGCTGTCTTTTCTCGCTTCAAACCAGGGGCATAGTTTCTTCTTTAGGTAAGGCTCCTCTCTGGAAGAAAATTTCATTGGCTCACTAGATACCGAGGCTGGTCAAGGTTCACCCAAACACGCAAATCGTAAACATAAAAATCCCTCGAATAAGAAATTTCAGAAATGTGATAGCTCGGGCACTTTCTTCGTCAACATGGGAATCCGAAACAAAGACTAGCCTCTTCAACAAGGGAAGGCTATCCGCCTACATCCACTTACATGGGACTACCTCCTTCCAAACAAACACTCTGATCATCGGCTCAAAATCGATCTGTAGGCATAGGAGAATGAATCGGATAGGGCTACTACTTATTTTTAGGAGACTTACTTACGCGGTACACTTCCTTCCGTTCTCTTTCATCGGCGTTCAGGCTATCAAGTCAAAGGGTCTTTCGTGAGAAAAAAAGCTGCCAGATGGAGGCAGGCTTCTGAGAAATAGAAAGTCTCTTTTCGCTACTCCTTACTAATAAAAAAGTGAAGATCCTTACGCGTACTCTATTCGGGAAGAATGATCTTCGGTAAAAAGAGAAAGAAGTCTTCAATTAAGCTGTATTAATCCCAGCTTACTCTGGCATTGAATGGTTCCCCTAACCCTTCTTGATCTGACAGTATGAAAATCCCCTACATTAAGCATTTGGTTTTTATGTATCCCAGCTCTTGCCAGAATCTCCTTTTTTTTCTTAACACTGTTGGCCCTCCTGTCAAACACCATTTCTCCCACTAGAGAAACTGAAAACTCCCCGACCCAAGAATCTAATAGAGTCACCTGAGACTCATCAACCGAAGAAGCAAAGGTGGTGACAGTGAAATAGGATCAGTCGAGCATATTCTAACCTCGGATTCTGAGTACGAAAGAAAGGGATTAAGGTGTATCCCGCCAAAACAAAAGACATACTGGGGATGCCGTTTCCTACTAATATCAAGGAATTGAGAGGCTACCCTCATTCAGCTTTCGCAGGCCCGGGCACTTTGGAGTTTTGCTTGGCTTTTCTAGTGCTTCAAAAAGCAAATCTGGTTCGTATGGGGCTAATGGAGAAAAGATGTACAGTGATGCAAAATGTCAAGGGCGCGCAGCGTGGGCATATTCTGAGGCAGTGAATGAGTCCGTTCAAGACTTCGATCCTATGCTTTCCTAATCTAGCGACTTTCGGATTATTCTTATTCCCGGTTGTGTGAAAAAAAGGAGCCCTTACTCATCTTAAACAAAAGGCTTAGCGCCCTCAACTTACCAATTTCACTATAGGCTGGCTCTTGGTGGAAAGGTTCAATTTCTGATTCTTTTCTTGGAGCTGCAGATGTAAAGAAGAATTGAATGCCGGCTATTGCTTGATCTTATCCCTAGTCTCTAGGCTGGCTGGCCATAAACAACCAACTACTGCATAAAGAACAGAAGGATAGGGCTGAAACGTGGCTAGAAATGCGGAAAGCAATCGATTGAATCCAACGTGAGTCAACAGCGGGGTCTATTAGTGCGTTACCGAGGGTGGTATCAAAGGCATAAAAGGGTTCGAAAGTCATAAGCCACGGCGACGCATCCATTTTCTTGCTAGATGCTGACCAATTGGTCATGAACATCGTAAGGCGTTGCTCTTCGCGAATCCCTGCCGTAGTATCAGCTACCCCTACTCGCTTAAAGCCCTTTACCGATTCCACAATGGTTTTCCTTTGACATCTTGTAAGTCACAGCCTCCTTACCCAGCGAGTGAATGAACGAGCCAATAAACTGGTGATCGGTCCATTTACTATTTATTATAGTCTATGACGGAAGATCGTCTCTTTGCACATGAGATGCGTACTTTGTGGTTGGCCAGGATAAGCAAAGCCTACATCATCTAGGACTTGCCATTGAAAATAAACCTTTCTATTCGGTCATCAACAGCTCGGGTCCATTTAGCTTCGGTGACCAGATAGATCCATCATCTTCGAGGAGGAGGAAACATAAGTCCAATACGCGTTATGGAAGACTAGGGATTGCTAATCCGCCCACGCTCCTTTCTAGCATCAGCTATGATTTGATCTATCATATCAGATAGTACCTTATTGCTCCTTTCCACAGGATCAGGCATACCCGGGGAATAGTCCTCCTGGTAGAACCGATTTATCTTTGCCTTAACAGGCTTGACACCCGGTGTAACCCGCATATAACCAGCAGCATAAGGAAGATGGGTGTCTATCCCATCTTTCCCCATTGGATACCGTAAGGTCTCAATATCGCCAACAAAGAGGGCACTTTCTTTTTTATGGCGCCTAGGGTTTTGCCTCTTTATGTAAGGGCCAGTACTCTTTTTATCACTCGATGGTGTACATACCAAGTTCTCGAGATCCTTAGATCGACGGATTATATCATAAAGCTCTTGATCTGACCGATCCAATGAGGGTCTTTCCGCCTCATCTGGTTTTTTGAAATTTGTGCTATACGCCCTTATAGTAACACCAGTTAGAACTACAGGATCTTTCTCGTATTTTTCCTGAAATACATTAATATGTTCAACTATTAGATTCAAAATACACTCCTTAGGTACTAGTAGAGGTGTTTCATCTCCAGAGCACTCATAAGTGAATTTAATCGCGTGCGATAATGCTTTACCAACAGGACTGTCATCCTCCTCACGTATGAAATTTGTAATAGGAGTGAACTTTGTGAAAGCAGTTATTACAGGATAAACACCTTGTATCAAGAGGTCCATAAATGCGAGAGCTAGCAATACAGTGTTATGAGCAGCAGGCGGATACGGTGTCTTGAACTCGTGACGTGCTATAATTAATCCAGGATTAGGGTAGGTTATAGTAGTCGATTCGATGAACCTACGCAGGTTTATTTGTATAAATAACTTTTTATGAGTCTTACTCTTCCTAGTGTGTTTCACTTGGTTTGTTGTTTTTACCAAGTTGTTCGTAGTGGTTACAATTCTCACATTCTTCTTCATTTTTTTCAACCAATAAAACCGGAAATACATTTCAGCCTTCTCCTCCGTTCGCGATACCCACCAAAAAGAAGAAAATCTATAGCTTTCCTCCGTAGTCATTTTCTATCAGCTCCCCTCATCTCGTACAGGGATTTACCCTTTACCTCGCTCCGGGCTAATCATTTACCTGGACCTATTCCAGTGTATCGCTGACATATTAGCAGTGCCCTCCGACGTATACAAGTTCTGAAAGAAAGAATATCTTCTTGAAGGTTTGCCTTAGTCAGTATACAAGAGTCAGAATCAATTCATAAAATGGGTAACGGTAACGACTGAAATACAGATAATACATACCAGCACTCCAACACTTATCCAATTACTATCTTCAATGGGCATATCTTCATCAGGCAATCCTTCAGCCAATTCCTCCGCCACTATCTGCATAGTATCCTTCAAAAGTTTATCCGCTTCTACGATAGATTGTGTTGTATCATCCTTAGTATCCAAGAGTAATAAGTCTTCTGAACCAGGGACTTCAGATACATATTTGAAAAAATCTACAAAAGTATCTGGGATCATACCACTGGATAAGAAATCTGGTGCACACTCCGTATAATTGTACCATACTGTAGTAAAACTACCTAATTTCACTAGAGCAAGGAGGTTGCCATAAACGTATCTGACTCCAGAAAGTGATTGACTTGTAACTACATGGACCACACATTGGGTAACTTTATGTGAGATTGTGTGGTTTATTTTCTGAAATTGACTCAATTTATATTCAAGGGAAGACTCCAAACTTTCTTTACCACGCTTATACGCATCCAACAATAGGCTATCTCGTTTTAATTCCGAATAATGAAGAGGTGTTATATTACGTATACCAAAGAACTCTCGCATATAACATTCTTTATAATGAAAAATAGCTTCCAACTCATTTGAGGGGTCAATCATATGTTTGTGTCCTGGATGGTAATATTTACTTCCAGTTGTATAGTAGAAATTTGTATTATCCTTTGTCATGGCCTTATCCGGCTCATATTTGATTCTAGAATTTCTCATATTTTCTTTCATTTTATCATTATCAATAGACAAGTCCTCATAAAACATCTTCTTCTGCTGAAAGCTCTTATTCTTTTCTTGAATAATCTTAAGCTTATTAAAACCCTTTAATAAAGAAGTTCCATTATTATTGAACTTCTGCGCGAAAACTGATTTGTTTGTTAATAACATAATTGCATCATATTTCATGCATGGTTTTCTGGTGGTTTTTTAAGTGAATTTCAATATCGATTGAGTTCACGGCCAGCACCAGTCATTCATCCCGTACAAGAGGATATAGGGGGTTGCTGGCACCTATTATCCCCAATAAGATAAGATAAGATAAGAATCACAACAATGCACTTCATATAAGATTCACAATCTCTTCCTCTGTTCCTGATACCCTTTGGGGCATCAGTCACTCTCTTATACAGTACAAGCCGAAGGGCACCATTGCCAAATGACTCTGTCCTTCAATTTATTAACCATTTCCAAATAAAGCTGACTCTGTCCTTCAATTTATGAAAAACTAGCCTTGAACACTTTTCTTTATCTCCTATAGGAATCTTTATATGTTCCTTCTTTTCCTTCTTCTTTTCTATCTTTTTTACCCCGATATTCTCAATCTTTTTGTTATGAGCTATATCTATATCCTTATTCTCCTGGTCATTCACCTGTAACTTCTGATCCTTCTTATACTGCTCCTTCTGTTTTTTATTCCTCTTCTCCTTCTGCTCAAGCTTCTGCTTTTCCTTCAGCTCCTTCTTCTCCTGCTTCATCCTCTCCCTCAGCTCCTTCTGCTTTTCCTTCTTCTCCAGCTTAATCTTATCCTTCTGCTCTTTCTGCTCCAGCTTAATCTTATCCTTCTGCTTTTTCTGCTCCAGCTTCTTATTCGAATAGTACCTTTGAGTTTTCAATGTGCTTTCGTTTCTGTTAACCCCTAATTCACTCAACTGGTACCTCCTATAACACAACTGCATACTCTTATACCTCCTATAACTAAAATCGTTTTTAAGACACAAGTGAACGTTAAACCATCCAGATTTGTTTCTCGCCTGGACTCCCCCGCGATACCCTCCATTTGCTCGGAAGGCGAAGCTATTCATGGTAATGATTTGCATAATTTAATTAATATTTCTCTATGGTGAGTCCTGAAGGGACTAGCTTTGAGTTATTTTGGGTCCTATGTGCCCTTATAATCCATATCCATGTCTTTTCTATACTGCATTTCTGACCATCCAGATTTGTTTCTCGCCTGGACTCCTAAAATCCCTGCTTCCTAAGTCAGTAGGATCCCTCTAAAATCCCTGCTTCCTAAGTCAGTAGGATCCCTCTAAAATCCCTGCTGGAAGGATGAGATCCACTTTATTGGGGATGGGTTGCTCCGAGGGTCACTTGTTAATCCCTCATCTGATACTTGACCACCACTTCACCGTGGAGGATGGCTCTGATCAGATCGCTCGGTTTTTGGGAACAACTTATATTTGGGTGTATTTTTATTTTATTTTTAAAAATACCCCGAGGATTTTTTTTCCTCTAAAGCTGGACTGCTATAGGTATAGTATTTTACTTCTACCAGTTACTCTAAGTCTAATCGGTGCTGTCCTTACTCTTGGTCATAGGCTTCGGAGAGTCGGACTGGAACTACGGCTATGGGAAAGTTCGCTATGGAAGGAAAGCATTTCACTACCTCACATCTGGTAAGTGTAGCAAGTCCAAATCCCTCATCTCATACGTTTCCCTCCACCTCCTCCAGGGCATCACTCTCTTCTTGTCTTCATGGCATAGCTAGCGAGAAGTTAGAGCAAGAGCTCCGGGTAATCTACGGTGGTAATTCCCATACTTGTTCAGATCATTCCAATACTTGACTTTGCGCACTGTTCGTTATATCCTTTGCCTGAGCTTCTAGTAGGATCGTTACAGCTTACAGGTTCACTTCTACTATTCATTCTATCCACTAGCTCTCGACTAAACATTCTATCCTACTAAATTGGCCACTGTTGGCAGAGAGCGAGGTTGTCCGACAAAACTAGATAAGTTCAGCAAGCAAAGAGATTGCCTAGGGCGAAAGCAAATAATCAAGAGAAGAATCAAATAAGTGTTGAAAGCCTAAGCAAAAGATAGAATTCAGTATTGCCCTATGTACTAAAGCGAACTAGCGAAGAAAGGCGAAGAATGGTTTTGTTCAACAAATTGATCGGCTGGAACCAATTTCCTCTGGAAAAAGGAACCTCTGAGCGAATCCCTCTCCTGTGCAAGAATATAGACGGAGCGAGTCTGCTTCGGTAGCGTGGGATGGCATAAGGAGATTGAGTCTCACTCTTTTTTGAAATAGAATTACGGAATCAATACGTTAGAACGTTTTCCGATAGAGCGGAAAGCAAAGTAACCTATTTTAGGATCAGATCAAATCTGGAACAAGAAGCAAGCTTCCTTGGAGAAAGGTTTTTCTATGATAGGTATCTATCAATTGTAAAAGAATTCAGATTAGATGATTGATGTCTGTTTAAATTCTTTCTTTGATTTGCAAAAGTAGTAAGTCTACTCTTCTTCCCCCTCTCCTCATCTGTCTCGCCTCCAAGTAGATTCTAATAAATATCGGTGGCTTGGCCTTTGCTCTTCTTTCTAAACGGAACAAGGTGAAAACAACCCTAAAAGCTAAATCGAACTATTTCCTCGCTCTTTAGAAGCATCAGAAGTAGGCGGATCTCTATCTAAATACTAGGCTCCATTGATTCCGGGAAGTCCAGGGTTGGTACCGCTTCTTAGTGAAAGGTAGGTTGTTAATGATACCGCTTAGTCAATATAGGTGAAATGCAACGACCAATTGACATATAGTACTGTGCTTAATTAAGTTAAGTTCGCTATTCTAGTGCGATGTTCAGTTCACTGTCTCCACTCCACTATTCTTATTATCTTACATAATAACTTGCCTCTTCTTTAATTGATTGGAAAGCTGGTCAATAAAATGCCCCAGTGGTAAATCCATTGAGTAGCAGCTCGTATCCAAGGAAAAGGCCATAACAAGGTATTCTCCCCAATCTTATTATCTTTCCCTTTCGAAGGAAGAAGGTCAGACAGCACTGGTCAATAGGAGCGGGTGGGCACATAGCAATAATAAATGGCAACAAGGCTCAACAGAGCAGAGACACAAGAATACCTATATAGAGACATGAGAAATAATAAGCCAAGGAGATCTTTACAAAACGAGAATTCCGCATCCGGTGAAAGCTGAAGTCACATAGGGAAGGGAGTTTCTGCAGATGGAGAAAAGGGAGATATCACACTGTGTGTGATAGGTTATTAGCTGGAGGATTGAGATTGGTATATGGCATTCAGATAGTCATATGCCACTGAAAGCATGGAAAGACTAGGTGAACGGGCTCACCAGGCAGGGAAAGCTAGATATAGCCTCTCTTCCTCCACTTGTTTTACGGATTCACATACCAACCAGTATGTGAATACGAAAAGCTATCTATAGATTAGGGAAGGGAGAGTGACTGATGCCCTTAATGGACGGAAGGAAGAGATAGAACGATTCTCCGATTTAGTCCTTCTGTTCAAATTACTCTTCCTAAACCTATTCCTTGCATACGAGCGAGGCCCAGGCAAATACAACGTAGGATATTCAATCAAAACTACTATTGATTCCCACGAGCTAAAGGTCAATACGAGCGTTGCACTAGCGAAATCTAAAGGATTAGTATCCCCTCCTGCTTGTAGTATTGTATTGTCATCCGAGAAATTATCTAGTTGTAGCTTTCGAGGAGAAGAAGGATTGAATCAAAGGGACGAGCAAAGGCAATTCAATGGCTTTAAAGGATAATCGGTATACTTAGTGCGCAGGCAGGCCCAACGGTATCCAATCAATGTAGTCGGCAGAACAAAGGAAACAGGAATGAGAGATTAGATAAAAATCTAAGTACCGAGAGGAAAATAGAGCTCGAATCCATAGCATTCTCCACGCACCCACCATTCATTAGCAGCGACCTTACCACACATCATTACCACCAACCATTTCACTCGAATCTGTAGCTTTGCTACCTTCGCAACTAGGGGCTATGAAGATTGTATTCCTTTATTTATCTTTCTTAGCATCAATAACAAAAAGAACCATAGGTGCACCGGCAGAGATTGGAGATACTACGATTGGAGTGCAGTGACCGTACCCGAGATAGATCTGAACCGACGGTTGCGGAGAATAGGTACAACGGTAAATCTTGGGAATAACGAGAGGGTACGTAGGGAACATGGCTGACCAAGCTCCTTTTTCTAACGATTGCTAAAATTGGCCGGTCTTCTTCCCAACTGCTCCAATAAACGCGCGTGCCTACACCCCATTCCGTCTAGAAAATGATATGATTGACCAATATTATGAAACCCGTCACTGAACTAAGGGTTTGATTTGCTGTTTCATTCTTCCTTTCAAGTGCCTTGCTTTCCAAAATACCAACCGAACCTACTTCCCAACTTTAGCTTGCCTACCTCCCTTTCCTTCGATGCTTTCATCGCTAGAGAAATGACTCGCATAAGGAACGTGCTTGCTCCTCCTTTCAATT
>JAKNSH010312706.1:0-17211 GCA_027790015.1 Cymbopogon flexuosus
TCCTAATTAATCAATATTTGGACAATTTTTTACCAAATATAAACAAAATTGCTACAGTGCCAAAACAGTGTTTCTCAATATTTGGATAATTTTTTACCAAATACAAACAAAATTGCTACAGTGCCGAAACAGTGTTTCTCCAAAATGTTGTATTTGATAAAAATTGTCCAAACATTGATTAATTAGGCTCAAAATGTTCGTCTCCCCAAATTCACTATGCAAAAAGAAGATTTTCAGTCACATCAAAATGCCGGCACATGCATGGAGTACTAAATATAGATGAAATCAAAAACTAATTGTACAGTTTGGTTGTACTTTACGAGACAAACATTTTAAGCCTAATTAATCAATGTTTGGACAATTTTTACCAAATACAAACGGAACGCTACAGTAATACTACAGTAATTTTTCTCAAAGTTTGCATATTGAGAACTAAACAAGGCCCAAAAGGCAGGTGATGCTAATCACCAACGTATCAGAGGCGACGTCAGATCTCATCTGCCGCACGGGTGACAGTTTTGCGAATAAAAATGGAAGAACTAGTAGATATAAACAGGTTCTCCCAACGAATGATCTGCCTTTTCCATCACAAATAAACCACACTTGACGTTGACACAAGTCCACAATATGACATCGGACATAAATATATTGAAAAAATATACAATTTAATAAACCTAATGAAGTTATGATGTAATGGAATGGAAGTATCTGTGGAGCAGTTCTACTCATATCATTTTATCAGCAATTGTTTGCTCAGCATCTATCCAAGAAAATATTTGACATCAAAGGTACATTGACCATAAAAAAACTCTGCATATTCTGTAAACCTAATGAAGTCTTTATGAAGCAGTGGAAGTATCTTATGTGCGGCCCTACACATACCATCTTATCAGCAAAGGTTTGTTTAGCATCTAATCTAAAAAAAATATATCATAACAATAAATAACAAAGAACATGCATCTCGTGCATCCCAACTATACACCTTTTGAATGCCAGCATGTACAAGCAATAAGATTATGCTGGCATGTCCTGAACACACGGTCAAGAAAGAAAACTGGGAGAAGCCCCTTCTATGTCCACGAAAAGAATCAAATTGAATTGCCGTCTATGTTAAGTGAGAGTTGTCTTTCGTAACCTAAGAGCCACCACTACTGTTGATTCCAAAGTAGATGGTCTTGCGATTAAATGCATTCATAGCGTAGTCCACACGGATCTGACCTAGGTCAGTGTTGAAGTGAAGTCCATATCCAAATCCGATACCAAATCCTGGTTTCCCCTGCCGCAGAGCTGGATTACCTGTAGTTATGTGTGAATAATTTTCATGTTACTGATACTACTGAAAAATGATTCCCATAAAAACATAGGAAACACTGCATCTGATGTAAAGAAATCTTGAGGATGTTGAAAACAAAATTTTCCATAACTAGAGATGAAGATGCAACCATCAATTTTCCATACTGCATGCTGATGTCTATCATGCAAATTATCGGTTGTCTTTCTCCGTTCTATATGATATGCTATCTAGGCATTTCCACTAACCCCCTGCAAGAGATCTTGATTGCATCCCATATAGCAGGGCAGAGTAATTTATTTCAGCTTCTGGAGGTTTACAAGATTCAATAAAGCTTCCATTGTTTTTCTCATAACTAAAACTAATTGCACTTAGCTTGAGAAATTATGATGTTACTTTCTTGCAAAGTATTCAATTAAGTTATTGACCACAAGTCTATTTTTGAAACTAACAGAAATTAGTATGCGCAGAGCCGCAGAGGACACAACACCCTTACCAGGGACATGACGAGCAGATCCTAAGTCACTACCACAGTCCATGAAAATAGAACCCTCCAGATGCTTCACCTTCACAGATAACATGTCTCAATACTTGTGGTTATGCCAAACAAATATCACTATTCTGGATACTACGGATTTACTGGACAGCATAAAGATAAACAGAACATCAAAGATTCACAATAAACTGATGTTATTTCCATTGAAAGTTCTTAGTGCTCACAGATTTCTTGAAAAATCATGATTGGTGATATCAAAATTCTTAGTGTGCTGTTTCTTGAAAATTCTTAGACACTTCCATGGAAAATTCTTAGTGATATCAAAGATTCTCAACACTAGTTTATACAAAATGCTGGAGCCAGATCGGTGATGCTGATTTCTTAAAAATTGTATTGATCATTGTTTCTCTCCAACTACAGACTGATTGCTGATTTCTGGTTAACTGCAAATTTTGCAATCCCAGATCTTGCTTAAAGGATTCAGGAAAGCTTCCAAGTTTTTTTTTTAGAAAAACTGAACATGAACATATCTTAAGCTGTGTGATCAGTGGAGTTGTGGGTGGCTGCAAACTACCTCCATAACTTACAGAATTGTGTTTCACATTCATCAAAATCATCAAATAAAAAACTGCAGTGCAAGGGGCAGATGTTACACCACTCAACATCAATGAAGGGAAGTAAATGGAATCAACACTTGTTTACTGCTCTAAACAGTGTGCAACTCTAAAGGGATGGCGCATAATAGCAGAAACTCTCAAGATTCAGATCTTGTAGCATAACACTTCAGTGATCAATAAGAAATATTCGACATTATGAGTAGAACAATCAGATCATTAGTTTTTACTAACACACAGCACTAAAGGCCTTTGACATATGTCACGTGATAAACTGAGAATAGTCAAACTCAACCATGTCTCACATGATAATCTGTGAACAGAAATCAGTGAAGCCTCAAGGTCCGGAATCAGGAAACCACAAACTCATAATCAACCATGTGTCAATCGGTAAACTAACTAGCTAAAATAAGTCACCACTTCACTTGACTAGTCAAAACTCAAAAGTAAGTGCTATGGCTTTCATATGTGGTGTCAACTGCTTGTCTGTTATCTTTCTCTAGCACGGTTCCCCATTCCCTTTGCTATAAGTGCCAGTTTTCTTCCAACTATTATAAGCACCAAAAAAAACTCCAGAAAATAGATTGGGTCTATTTGACATTGACATACCAAGGGAATTGTATATTCACAGTTAGCAATTAGACATAGTCTTCCTGAACCAACAGCGCCCTCACCATAGCCTCGGACACTACCAAGTCCGCCTATAGCAAAAGCTTGATATGGTGCCATGTCCCCCACAATGGATCCACCTGTCAAACTGTCAGGTAGAGAGACATGAACTGTCAGAGAAGAGCTTTCTAGAGAACAAATAGTAGGGGTAGGCATTACCTAGTAACCAAAAATGTCGGACCCAACTTAATGCCTTTTGAAACTGCACATTTAACTCTATTGAAGGTCAGTGACTTTGGTACAAGTGGCAACCCTTGTTCCATTTGAAAGTTAACCTACCAATAAGAGTTACTGTATAAGGTAGGCAATTATGGTAGAAATAGCATTATAAAGTAGGCATAACTTACTTTTAAGAAGCTATTGTCATTGACATCTGCATAACCAGATTCTTGCTTCAAGATGATCATGTTGTCATGGAGGTTACCACTGCACAACAATTACCAAGAGTATTAATAAGCACTTTCAGCTACAGTTTAAGGAAATCCCCTAAAAATCATCACCTGCATGTCAGAGGAAAGCCGTCTTGGTCTCTGGCAATGGAGTGGCCCTGATTATTAACAGGGCGGATATGCTGTGGGAAAAAAGGTAACAGATAAAGAATGCGTATAACATGAAATTAACGATAATCAATTGAAACTAAGTCAAGGCCCACCTCAAATTTAACACTAGTTCCCGACGTCCAGTTTGATGTGGCTGGTTCATTAAGCTCCAAACCAAATGACAATCGACTAAGATTTATCCCTCTGCTCCCTGACCGTGTGAAGTTATCAGATGGGAATCCATGGACGGCAACTTCTGGTGTCATCGAGTGCTGATTGCTCAAAACATAGGAAAGTGAGAAAAAGTGTAAATTCGGTCCAAAGATTACAACAAGATAGGTTTCCAGTGCTTTGGCTTTACTTTCGATAAGAAATATAAAAAGATAACCAAGATACACAATGTAATGCCAACCTGAACTACAAATGATTGCTGTGATAACCACTCAGGCCTTGGGCGTCTATAGGCAACAACAACATTAGAGTCATTGATTCCTTTATCCAATATCACATCCAACTTCTCACTTCTCCCAAAGAGGTTTGGGTGTTTGAGAGAGATCCTGCAGGCCAAACTCTAGATTCACAACACAGTAGTAAAAGTGCAGACAATTGTGAAGATATACACCTACATACATATACACAGACTCGCAGAAAGATGCATAGGCATGACGCCCAAATGCACAGATCTGGTCAGGCAAGGCATTGATGTGCATGTGCGAGAACGTGCTAGGAGACGGACAGACATGTTCTAAGCACCAGGCATCAAAGGAATGCGCAAAGAGACAGGGAAACACTGGATGCTAAAGTAAGGTGCACTTGAACAAATTTACACTGGATGCAAAACATACACACGCCTACCTTCCAACGATTTGTGATAAAGTGACGCCAGAGCTTCTGAAAACACCCAGAACAACAGCAGGTCAGGATTACACGCAAGAAAAATCAAGCACACAGCCATTCGAGGCCTCCCTAACAGGCAAAGTACCGAGCACCTGAGGGGCGGCAGCAGCAGCGCCTCGCACAGCATGTGGGTGAGGTCGACCTGCATATCCACCTTGGCTGCGGCATTTGCACGAACAGATGAGCGACGCCAGTAAATTACCAACACGCGCAACAGACACCACGAACAGAAAAATCAAAAGGAAAGAGCAATGACCTTTCCCTGCGTTGACGCTCTGCTGAGCTCCCATGGCTGCGGGCGCGAGGAGGCACACCTCATGCGAGCTCGGGCACGACGGCGCTCCGCGCGGCGCGGCGAGGATTTGAGCGGGAGGTGCCGAGGCGGTGGGGCCGTGGCCCGTGGGGGCCTTGGATGCTTTGCGTGGGGCTGAGGGAGAAGTGAGGCTGCTGGAGTAGGATTGCTTCGGTGGGGTAACTAGCTGCACCTGCGCGGCTTCCTTCCGTTGTCGATGTGTTTACCTTTTTTTTTTCTTCCGACAGAAAAGATTATCGAAGCAAACTCTAACAAATTGATAACTCTCTGTGATAACACCAAAGGTCTTACTAAAACTCACTTTCAAAACCTTCGTTTAAAAAACCAATTAAATAAAAGTTATTCTCTATATTTTATCACTGAACCAGCGAAATCCATGGCTAGTTGAGATATCTAGTTAGAGAAATTGTTAGGGTATCTTTTTACTAAAATATCTATTGCAAATATAATTAGGAAGGATATAGGAAGTCTCTTAAGGTAAAAAAATGTTCCTTCAATTATCCTTTCTAATATCCTTTTCCTAAATATTTTTTTTCAGCATGATAGGTATGTGACTCCATCTATCCCTCCTTACTCTTCAAATACTCCCTCCGTCCCTAAACAAGTATCGCTTCGCTTTCCGATGAATAACTGCCGGCAATTTTTATAAATAATGATTATCATCAATTAGTATCATAATTAATATCATCAGAAACATCTTTGAATCTAGTTTTTTTAATAAATTTATTTGAAGATACAAATGTTGCATGTTTTTTTCTACAATTTGAGTCAAACTTGTAGCACGCATCCCATGGCGACACTTAAAAGGGACATAGGGAGTACCTGATTAGATTGTGAGGTACTAAATGTCTTTTTTTTTTGCTCTACAAAGCCTCTACCATCAACACTACAGTGAAAAATTGCAAGTGTAAATCCTACGATTTATCGTTAGTAAGGAGGCAAACTATCTCAAGAGAATTGTACAAACAACTTCAATGAGTGATGTCATCGAACGCTCTTAAGAGAATTATGTACGCGAAAAGTCATTGAGATAGAGGTCTCTTTGCTATTCCATTATCCGAAAGTCAATGTGTGATCACCTTGAAGAAAGAAGTAACCTCGCATCCTAGCCAGCACAATCACCTGAGGATGATAGACTAAGTTTGAATTAGAAATAGGGTGGCCACATAATTGGTACCTTTATTTAGGCATATAAACCGATTTGGATGAAGGTTCATGGTGTTCACAGCTGGTGGCTATTGTTGGAGGACATGTCGGAGGAAAGATGATTTGTTGGTTCAACTAGTGAATGAAAAGGTTGAGGTGTAAGCTATGATATAGAGAGAAAAATAATTTCGATAGCTGATACAAGGTGCAGTTGTGCAGATAGGTGTGACACGGTATCGATGGGATTGACGGTGGAGGGACTTTAACTCAAAGATAATGGAGTAGATGATTGGTCAGGTGCTTGGTTAAAATGTGACTCGTCACATGTTTGTGTCTTTTTCAATGCAAACATGATGATTCATGATTTATTTTTGCTTTTCATGTAGATCAAATGCTTAGTTATTATTTTATATTTTCTCTCATAGCCAATAGTTAGATTTTTTTTTACATTGCACAAACATTTCTTCTATATCATTAGTCTTGTTTAGCAACTAGATTTTGCAACCATTAATCTTGCTACTTCAAGGACTGCCTACTACAGAGTCATTGTATTGGCAACCAACAACAACAACTGTTTTACATGTAGTCAGCTAGGTCCACTGTACTAGGAGAATCTAAAATGTAGTGAAAAAAAAAGTTAAGCACCAAGCTAGGAAGAAGCTAAAACTTTCCTCATTATCACCTATATCAAGCCTCTATATACCTACATTCAGACAATTCTTTTATGTAATTGTGCCTATAATATATGTGATTCTTCTTCGTAAATTTCTCTATATAGTTCTTCCATAAAATTGTGTTAGTGCGATTATTCTGTGTAATTGGGTTTAGTAGCATAACAAATTAGCACAATTCTGTTAAAAAAAATTAGCACAACAAAGCGGAATATATATAACAATATTAACATATATTTTTACGTAAATAGTATTATTGGAAAGATCTTTAAATCTAGTTTTTAATAAATTTATTTAGATATACAAATATTGTATATTTTTCTATAAATCAAGATAATCTTATGACACGCACGCATGACGGGTCAATTAGGAAGGGAGGGATTAGCTGCTAGTAGAAGAGCTTAAAAAAAAAAGTGTTCTAGACCCGGTCTACCCGCTGAACCAGCCCATCGCAACCTGAACCAACTCCTCTCACTCTCTCTTCCAACCTCGAGTTCCGACCCCGAGGGGGGAAAACTAGACTCCTCGCTTCCCTCCCTCCCTCCTCTCTCGTCACCGCGTCGCCGTCCTGTTGCTCGATTCGAGTGCGCGAGCCTTCGCCTTCCCCATCGCTCTCACCTCGCGTTGCCAGCGGCGCCCACCCCCCGCGCTCGCGCCGGGAGCGCCAAACTTCGCCAAGGTGGCCGTCCCTCCGCGGCGCCCGCCGGTGGGCGATGCGATCGGATGAGCTGGCAGCGGCGGCGGTGGCGGCGGTGCTTCGTGGAGAGGAGGAGGAGGGGGGCCTTGTGCTTTCCCGCGGCGGTGCTGTCCCCGCCGCATCCGCCCCTCGGAGCCGGTGATGGCCCCGACCGCGGAGCCGTCTTCGCCGCCGCCGCAGCCGCAGCGGCGCCCCCGCACGGGCCCACCCCCGGGGCTGAAGAACCTCGGCAACACCTGCTACCTCAACAGCGTCCTCCAGTGCCTCGCGTCCACCCCGCCCCTCGCCACGTTCTGCCTCGCCTCTCGCCACTCCACCCTGTGTACGAAACCCTAGCGCCCGCTTTACCCCTTTGCGCGCTCTTTTTTTTTTCTCCCCCGCAACTCATCAAGTGGTTGATGTTTGTGTTGGTTTGTTTGCTTATAGGCAAGAAGGTGTTCCCGAACAGGGACAAGGAGTGTGCGTTCTGTGTGCTTGAGCGGCAGATCGCCCGGCTGCTTCGGGCAGATGCAGGGGCGCTCGATTCCCCAGCAAAGGTTATCCGGTGCATGCCCCTATTCGCTGAGCACTTCAGGTGGGGGCGCCAGGAGGATGCCCACGAGTTCCTCCGCTATGTGGTAGATGCCTGTCACTCTGCTGGCCTCCGCATGCGCAAGCGGCTATCTGCAGCAGGCGCCAATGGTAACTGTGGTGAGGATGGCCGGGCTCCGGGGGCATGTCTGGTTATGAGGGAGACATTTGGTGGGGCATTGCTGAGTCAAGTGAAGTGCCTTGTGTGCAAGGGAGAGTCTAACAAGACTGATGAGATAATGGACATCAGTCTCGATCTTCCTGGGAGCAGTTCTGTTGCTGATGCTCTTGCCCGCTTCTTTCAGCCGGAGATATTGGAGGGCGCAAACAAATATAGCTGTGAAAGGTATTACTATTCTTTAAACAGGACCAAATGGTTCCCAGAGGAAGGAAGGTCTCATGTACTGATAGACTTTTTTAATGCTTGCTTAGGGATGCAAAAGCCTTTTTAGAGCACTTTAGGGTGATCATAATATTTTCAGTGGAAACAAAATCGTGTTAGGAATTTTCACCAGCCCCTTCTTTTGCAATCTAATTGTCCCTGTAGGCAAATGGTGCAGTGTCCTTAGCCTGTAATTCAATAGGGAATGTAAATGTTAGTTTGAACCTCTTGACGTTACCCTACTCGGCTACTTTTTTAGAGAAGGAAAAACTTACAATTCCTTTCTTGTGAAATTTATAATGTAGTCATTTTCACCAAGCCAAAGATAACTCTGGTAACCTCTCCAGTTTATGTCTGCTTATTATAGAACAAAGTTGGTGTGACCCCAACCATGGACCCTCGTGAGTGTTCCAAAACTGGTCAAAACGCCCTATAAGCTGTTTCGACCCTCTTTCCGAATTGAAATTGTCAAAATGCAAAGCAGCCAATGTAAACATTACTATCTGTTTACAGTATATGAAAAACTTATCTCGATGTCGCCTTTCATGATGTGATGATAATTTTATGTGCTTTTCACTAATCCAAACGTGTAACATGTTTCTCCTGTATTCCCGATTCTTGTGTTAGAATTGAGAAACAGGCTTTAATTATGATTTTGGTAATGGCAGATGTAAAAAGCTCACCTCAGCACGGAAGCAAATGTTTATGCTGAGGGCACCTAAGGTGCTTGTCATACAGCTCAAGGTTATTGACCCTTGGTCATTTCTTATTTTGTATTTGGACAAAACTTGTGCTTGATTTATTGGAAGCTGCTGCTGATGATCTGTGTTTTCTTTTTCTTGAATGGTGATATTAGAGGTTTGAGGGGATAAATGGTGGAAAGATCAACAGGAATATAGAATTCAAGGAGGCACTTGGTCTTTCTGATTGCATGTACAATAAAAATAAAAACCAGGTAAAACATCAAATTTTGATTGCTTAATTTTGGGATTTTTCTTAGACATGCAAACTTTTGTGAACGCAAAGCTATCTGTGAAACCAATTTATTCACCTGTGTTAGGTTGCTCATTGATATGATACTACATGTTAACTGCCATCAGTTTCTAGTTTGTTTAAGGACATTGTTTCCAATTATGTGGATCAAACTTCTTTAAGGCCATTCATGTAGGTAGTTGAAGTAACGGAGAACGGGCCTGGTTTCTCCTTGGTCTTTGTGCTTTTTTGCTTTGGTCTTTGTGCTTTCAGCCTGTCCTCAAACCAAATTTCGTTTGTTTGACCATTTTGTGTGTTTTTTTTCTTTTTTTGGTGATAAGTAGATTTGACTTTGGCACGTCAATACATTGAGTGCTGTAAGAGTAAAGTTGAATTTAAAATGTCCCCTGTTATGTAGTAACAAATGATTTCTGTAGTAAGGGTCAGTAATATGGCTTGTGCTCCAGTCTTGAGACTCAACCACGCAAGGCCATTTTTACTACATGAAACTATCACCAAAGCAAGTCAATCTAAACAAAGACTTGTGTTTCGTTTAGTCTCAAGGAAATCTTTTACGAGGTAGGTTTTATGGGTACCATTTTGTTTATAGTGGTAAAAGCATATAAGAGTATGGCAGCGGTGCAATGGCAATGTGAACTGTGAGATTCCTTTGCAGTATTCTATCCACTTAAAGTTCTTAAACTCTCTATGTATTTGATTGTATCACTCAAGCTTCTCTGTGAAATCATTTTCCTTTGTTGTCTATCATCTTTGCTAATTTTCTAGTTATAGTGTGCCACTTCTGTCTGGAATAAAAATTTCATTTAGTGAAGGCATGATGCTTTTCCTAATCTTATTGATTGAAAATATTTCTTTTATTTTCTAACGCTTAATACTATATCAGTTATCCCCTTGATTGATATGAAATATATCTTGGCTTGTGAGCTGCAGGATCCGCAACCAGTATATAATCTTTTTGGTTGTATCGTCCACTCAGGGCTCTCCCCAGAGTCTGGTCACTACTATGCATATGTTAAGGTAATTCAATCAGTATGTAAATTCTTTCAATCCTGTTCTTGTGCTATATCTGAATGTAACTTGAAACATGCATTATATGCAGGATGCTATTGGTCAATGGTTTTGTTGTAACGATTCTCATGTCTCCCTATCAAGCTCTCAGAATGTTTTGTCTGAGAAGGTCTATATCCTATTTTATATACTGAATTCGAAAACTCAAAAGCCTAGTACAAATGGGTACTCTTCTACTGCAGCTAAACCTTTCAGCACCAATGGAAGTGGCATATCAAGCACTTCATCTAGTGAGACCTCGAAGATACCTTTAGTAAAACAGAATGGCGTATGTTCTACCAAAGGTAATATGCTGATGCCCTTGAAGAACGGCAAGACCGCATCAGGTCCACTTATCAAGCCGATTCACTTTAAGAATAGCGCAGCAGAAAAGGTTATGTCAAATGGCAAAGTAAACCTCACTTCAAAGGTTAATCCAGAGGTTAACGAAACTGCTAAATCATCAGAATCAAATGGGTGCAAGACTGGACAATTTGTGGGACCCAGTAAAAATAATGCTGATAATACTTTTTCTTGTGGAGAGAGAGGCCAACAGTCAGAAAGAATACTGCAGGATGCAAATGGAAATGGCCAGCCAATTCATCACTCCCAGTATCTTGGTGAGGCCAGTAATGGCAATGCTACACCTGCTCAACAAGAGACCAGTAATGGCAATGCCACGGCCCCTCAACAAGAGACCAGTAATGGCAATGCCACATCCACTCAACAAGAGGCAAGTAATGGCAATGCCACGCCCGCTCAACAAGAGATCAGTAGTGGCCAGGCCTCACATGCTGAACAATATTCTGAGCAGTCATCTCACCAAGAAGAGCATGCAAACTCTTCAGGAAACAAACGCCGACTTGAAGAAGACAAGTTTAAGGAAATGTAAGTTCCTAATTGATATTCTGTTACTTTTTTAATATCTTTTTGCTACTTGTGGACACTGAAGCCCACTGTAGCAACGGGTCCACCCTCCTTAGACAGTGGTTATTGGCCCATCATGTTTGGTAGATTAGACTAGTCCGGAGTCCTCCAAAACTTAGGCCTTGTTTGGTCATGTCATAGGAATGGGATCCTACTCCTACCTGATGATATAGTTGGAGTTGTAACTATTAGAGGAATGTAAGATTTAAAGGGTTAATCTCCTCGCGGCACTGCCCACGAACGCAATGCTGGCTCTGCTCCTATCACACCCTTCACCATATTCCACATGTAACACTTTCCATGAAATGTGGGCATCCATTCCTTTCAGTTGCTTTTATTCCATTTGGTGTATATGCATAATATGTTATTCCTTTTTTTTCTGTGATGATCATTGTCTCATTTGTAATAAGTTTGTAATGCTAATGGCATGTTTTGTTGAACCTCCCAAAAATATCAGGCTTGCTAAGTCAGCTAATTCTGAACTTCGGCTGTCTGTGTGGCCGGATGATGTCCGTAATTATATGCGCTCGCAAAAGAGGCTTCGAATTCAAAGTTCAGACATTCCTCAAGATTTTGATGCAATGAGGTGATGTGCTTTGCTGTAGTCAATGGCGGAAATTATTTAACTTTGGTTACTGGAAATTTTTTGATTAAGATTCTATACATTTTTATATACCAAAGGTCTGTTGGATTAATATTCTCAAGATGTTTATGGATTCCTGTTCTTAAACCGAGTGCTTTTCTCATGTAATGCAGAAAGCAGCTAACATCAGATTCTGCGAGCATATTTAGGGCAAAAATTCCAGAGTCACTGGTGGAAAATCTCATTAAACGCTTGAGATCATACTTTGAGAGCAAGTATTCATCAAATGCTTAGTTTTTCATACAGCAGTTCATCAGAAGCTACTTAGGTACGGATCTGTATACTACACTGTGTGGGATTCTGTAGTTTTATGTGGAAATACTAGTTTTATGTGGAAATACTTGATTTTCTGGTGTCTTGTTAATTTCCTTATGCCTGATTGCCATTGTTATATTTTTTTCGCTAATTTCTTATGCCTGAAAATGTAGGTGTCAATTGGATCTTGGTGGTCAACTCCCCAACTCCTTGTGCGGCTTATTTTTGAGGACAGTTTTGTTTTCTTTGCTGAGATTGAGACGAGGAGTTCGAAGTTGCATGTACAATATCCTTTTTGTTGTTATGCCTGATGTTATAGGCACCACACCACCATCCCCTCGGCTTCTGTCTAGAATGTAGAAGATAACTCTTTTTCTCCTTTTGTAAGATAATATAGCTGTCAGATTAAAGCACGAGTTTATGGTGTTTTTGACCCTTTACAATGTATTTTCTTTTTTTGAACAAAAAACCGTGGGGCAAAGCCCCCCGGCACCAAAAATAAATTAAGCAAAAGAAAGGAGTTACAACTTACAGGTTTACAAGAGGGGGACTAACCAGCGGTTAGTAGCCAAGAGAACTACAAAGCTAAGGAAAATAAAACGGGCCAAACAAAACTGACCCTAAACAGATGAGAAAAAACAAAACGAGCTATAAAGCATCAAGCCAAGACCTAACTGCCTGATGGAGAGAGGACTTGATTCTGCAGAGATGAACAAGGACTTCTTCTCTGAAATCTCTTTTCCATGTAGAAAGGTTAGGAACTTTATTGTTAAAAATAAGAGCATTCCTTTCATTCCAGATGCACCATGCACCAATCATCACCACCTCCATAAAGAAGGGGAGGCTGAAGTCTTGCTGAGCCAACAGGAGCATTTCATGAATGTTCACCTCATCATTCCAAATAATACCCAGAGAGAACCATCTTTCCACCGAAGAAGGACAGAAAAAGAAGAGGTGACTAACAGATTCTTCAATCCCATTCTGACAAAGCACACAATTGTATCCTCCCTCCAGAAATTTATTCCTTCTTTTCAAGATGTTTCTAGTGTTTAGCCTATCATTAAGGAGCAACCAAACAAAGAGTTTGATCTTAGGTGCACACTTAGACTTCCAGATCCATGTGATAGTTCTGGGGGTGGGGACAGAAGAGAAATGATGCTGATAGAATCGGTGAGAAGAATAGGCAGCCCTTCCCCAAATGAAAAACCAACAGTCATTTACTTCAGCCTCAGCAGAAGGCATAAGAGCAAGCACCTCTTGCAGATCAAGGAATTCATTGTGAGCATCTCTTGTCATAGGGATCCTGAATAGATCAATGAGAGAACCAGCATTTCTCAACTTCCAAAGAGAAATATTAGGATTTTTGGCAAAATGCACCAATTCTGGGAAGTGATCAGAGAAAATAATACCATTTATAAGATCAACCCAGAAGCCAATCGTGTCACCCTTATAGGGAATACAGCATGCAATCCCTCTATAAGCAACATTTAATCTGAGAATATCCTTCCACCAAAAGGATCCCTTCTCTCTGGCCAAGTGTGGAACATCATTCCTGTAATATTTATGCCATATAAGGTTGACCCACTGAACCTTCTCCTTTCTGTAAAACTTGTCCAGCTGCTTGAGAAGAAGAGCCTCGTTCTGCAATCTAAGATTGATGACACCAAGGCCACCTTTGGATTTGGGCAACTGGACCAAATCCCATGCAGCAAGGTTATATCCCTTTTGTCTGTAATCTTTCCCTCTCCAGAGACAGTTCTTCCTATGCTTATCAATGATATCAATAACAGTAGCTGGGAGTTTCAAGGTACACATGTAATAGGTGGGAAGGGAAGAGATGACAGAGTTCACTAACTGGAGTCTGCCAGCATGGGACAGCCATTGAGAACTTGCAGAAATTTTCCTCTCAACTCTGCAAATGAGAGGAGCATAGTCCTTAACCTGGGGTTTAGTGAGACCCATAGGAAGGCCCAAATAGGTGAACGGGAAGGAGCCAACCAGACAACCAAAAGCAGCAGCAAGAGAGGAGATCTTGTCATGATCCATATTAATGGGAAGAATGCAGGATTTGTGATAATTCACCACAAGACCAGTAGACAGAGCAATTCTATGCAGAATTTCCTTTAAATGCAACAGCTGAGACTCACACCCTTGCATAATTAATATAGTATCGTCGGCATATTGAATGACAGGAAAGGGATGATCAGGATGCTGTGGGAAAGGAGGAGAGAGGTGACCAGTTCTATATTCATAGTTGATGACTCCCTGCAAAATGTCTGCAGCAATGGCAAATAGGAGAGGGGAGAGAGGATCCCCCTGCCTCACCCCTCGCTTACATTTGAAATCTTTCCCAGCCACCCCATTCAGCAGCACAGAGGAGGTGGCAGTAGAGAGAATGTCATGCACCCATCTGATCCATCTATCACTGAAACCCTTGACACTCAGCATGCTGATGATGGCCTCATGCTCTACGAGATCAAAAGCCTTTTCAAAGTCCAGCTTGAGTATGATAATCTCCCTCTTAGAGTGGTGACACTGATGGAGGTACTCAAATGCCCAGCCAAGGCAATCCTGAATGGTCTTTCCTTTGACAAAACCATATTGGTTATCATGAACCACTTGTATAGCATGCCTTTGCAGCCTATTTGACAATAACTTAGTGATGATTTTCATGGAAGAATTCAGCAAGGAAATGGGCCTAAAATCATTGACAGTTTCAGGATTATCCTTCTTGGGGATCAATGTGATGTAAGAATAATTAATGCTCTTTAGGTCAGCAGAATGGGAGAAGAAGTCCCAACAAATCTTATAAACATCCTCTCTAATAATATGCCAGGCCTTTTTAAAGAAGAGACTGCTAAACCCGTCAGGGCCAGGAGCTTTATCATTTGGGAGGTTCAGAATGATTGCATCAATTTCATGTTTGCTGAAGGGGAGGCTCAGGTCATCTAAATTATTCACAGGTTGAAATAAAGAGGAAAGATCAAACTGCATAACTGTTTCACTGGAAACACCAAGTCTTCTTCTGAATTCCTGTAGGAATAAAGCACTCTTTTCATTATGATCAGAAACCATTCTGCCATTACTGTCCATAATCTGACTTATCACATTTTTTCTGTATCTTTCAGTGGCCATAGCATGGAAAAATTTAGTGTTTTCATCTCCATATTGCATTCTCCTCTGGGTAAATCTCTGTCTCCAATAAGTACTCTGCATATCCAAAAGGTTCTTTAGATGAACTTTTAGCACATCTCTGAAAACTTTTTCCTGGGGGAAGAGTCTTCTAATCTCTTCAAGTTTATCCAAGAAGCTAATAGTAGCATTAGAGTTAGCAATAAGCTTAAAGAGGTTAGAAAGACCTTTAGCCCAATTCTTCAGAATTCTCCTCAGGAGCTTAAATTTAGCACTGATAATGTGTGTACTGTTGCTACTTCTAACAGAAGAAGACCAAGCATTACTAATCTGTTCAAGACAACAAGGGTGCTTAAACCACCAGTTTTCAAATCTGAAGATGTTAGCTTTTGGGATGCAAGTGCCAATTTGCACCTTGCAAGGCAGGTGATCCGAGGTGATTCTAGCAAGAGGTAAGACCATAGAATTAGGGAACAGGCTAGTCCAAGCAACAGATGTAAAAAACCAGTCAACCTGTTCCAAGAGAGGGGAATCCTGCATGTTACTCCAAGTGTAGCTTCTTCCTTTGATGGGTAATTCAATCAGCCCAAGGTGGCTAATTATATTATTGAAAACTAAGGTGTCATTGAAGTTACCCCCAGGCCTGTTTCTATTCTGAGCAGATCTGTAAAAGTTAAAATCTCCCAAAAGCAACCAGAGATCATCATCATCAATCACAAGATTATGCAGCCAGTTCACAAACAAGTCTCTGGCAGGCTGCCTACAAGGACCATACACCACAACAAGAGTCCATTTTTGCAAATTATGAACTGAAGTCATTTGTAATCTAACAGCAAAAGGATGCTTTTCAATAACACTGGCAGAGAAGCATGATGATGTCCAGCAGACCAATATACCCCCAGAAGCACCCAAGGAGGGACAGAAATCAAACTTATCAAATCTTTTAGGTGCAAATTTTCTAATATATTGAATATCAAAAGCATCCCTTTTGGTCTCCTGGAGACAGAAAATATTTGCATTACTTTCTTCAATCTTGTTCCTAACAGCATTCCATTTATCTTTATCGTTAATCCCACGCACATTCCAGCATAAGACATTCCAGGAGCGATTATCCATTAAACTTAAAATATAAGGAGTAGTGGCAGCAACATAAATATGAGAGTACAACTCTCATAGAGTACCAACTCACAGAGTACCAACATGATAACAAAAGGAGAAAAATATAAGAAGAAATGGAAAGGCAAAGGTGACCGATGAAGCCAGGCCACCAACATATCCAAGGTTGAGCTTGAATCAACATCAATTACTCTTCAGCTTCCTGCAGTCCAGCTTCAGCAAGCTCCTCAGGAGGGATGCCACAGAAAGAACTACCAAGCAGCGCCAGAGTTTCAGCTTCAATAGGAGCAATGTCAGCTGCTTCCATCTCTGAGTCTAGGCTTTTACAGATGATAGCCTTTTTCAGGTCCTCTACGGTGGAGAGGTACACTGTCTTCTTTTCAGCTCCAGGCTTCCTTCTCGGTTCTCTGTCAAGCTGAAAGAAAGTCTGCTCACTGTTCCTCATGAATCTGGAACTCTTTCTCATTGTATCATCCACCACAGGGGTCTTGGCTCTACCCTTCCTTTTCTTCCTGACAGAGATAGGAGTGATACTCACTTCTTCATTGATGCTTACTTCACTGACATCATCATCTATCTCCATGTCAATAATGCAGTTATCTTCATCCAGGACAGAACTTGTAACAGGAACAGGGGCAGAGGAGCACCTGAGATTATCCAGAATTTGCTGAACAGCAAACTCTTGATCATACACTACCATTTCATTGCCAGGGGGGCCAAGGACTGTAGAGTCTTCTAAGACACCAGCATTCAAGACATGCACCTGGGAGCTGCCATTCATTGTCTCAGCTTGTGCCGGTGGGCTGTCATTCC
>JAKNSH010312988.1:0-10351 GCA_027790015.1 Cymbopogon flexuosus
AAAAAAGAAGATACTCACAGCATAGATATGATTTGGTGGTTTGAAGAGGGAGTGTATTGACATAAATTTAATATAAATTTTAACGCTTCTATAATTTATATTTTAGAATAGAAGGGCTTCACTCCATGAGTTGATTGCCGTCTTCCCCTCATCTGTTGTCCGTGCTGCTACCTCTGGAGTGATAACCTCAGATAGAAGTGTCCGGAAATCACGTACACACCGCTGAGGGAAATCAAAGGGTCAAAATGGTAAGCATCCAGGAAAAATTGTGAACGCATTATAATGAAGATCCTACAGCAGCTGCTTAATGAGTTATTTGTAAGTACGACTACTCAGCATTCAAAACTACAATGCCAAACAAAAACATGCAATTAAATTCATGTGTACTTCCTATTGATTATGTGCCAATAGCATCACAAAAGTCACCGTAAGTTTGGATATTTTCCTTTTAGCTGATTTCTTGAACAAAAGTATCCGGTTGTTTTTGCTGATGTCTAGACACAGGTTTGTGTGCCTAGTGCCCAGGCAGTGGCTGTGTCCACAAGACCACGAGTAAGGCTTTAACAGCTAGAACGTGTGCATAACAAAAATTTAATGCCTGGAACAGAATAGAAACCACACAGCAAAACCTCAATGACAAAGCAAACCTCAGTGAACAAACAGCCACGGTAAGTGGAATTTCAAATTCTTAGTCCAGTGGCAACAGGCATTTATAACATTTGGGTTTTACCTCATATAGGTCCTTGACATGGTCACGAAACAACTTTTCTGCATCACCTTTGCCTAAATCAGGATTTAGAGCACGACCTTGCGGATCTTTTTCAAGTTTTGGTTTGGATTCAGTCCATGATGCCTACAAAAAAAAATGTAAATTGTTAAATTTTACAATGCATAGTTACCAACTTACCAATGTGAAGTTAAATATAGCAGGTACAATAAAGCAATATCAGTTAAAAACCAGAAAAGAAAGAATAAGCTAAGTTCAAAAATTAATGCAAGCAAACAAGACCAGAGAAGTGACGACTGACAACTCATCCTAGCTAGTAGCTACAGCAGCATAGCACATAGTTCTCACCGGTAACATGTGATGCTTTTGGGAGAGATCCAGCATTCAGATTTCCAAAAACAAACACACCACCAGAAACGTAGCTTTTCTTTCTTTTCAATGCCACTACCAAATGGCTAGTGATGTCAAAATTTGCTTATGATTGGACACAACACTAGGTAAATATCTCCTATATTTTGAAAGGACACTCAACTGGCCAACAGAAGCCAGTCCAAATACCAAAGAAACTCACAAATGGAGGGCACTATAAATGGAACGACAATCTTTTGTAGAACAATGAAAGACAGTCAGTAAGTGCTTCATTAACAGGTACCGAGAATTTGAAGCATGCACAGTTAAAGAATTTAACATGCAACTTAAATCACCTTAGGATCCTTAATCATTTCAACAAGTAAAGCTTGGTATGATGACACAGCCTCTTTTCTACGGATCTTCATTTTTACTCTTTCCATTTCCTGTTCTTCTCTTTCTTTCCTTTTACGTGTTTCACGTTCCCTCTCCTTTAACTTGGCCTGGATATGTACCAAAGTACAAGTAAATCTATATCTATACAAAGTAAATACTAAATAGAGGAATAAAGTTTATCAGTTCAGTTGACCAACTTGCTCATCCACTTTGGCCTTGGCAGCTTGTTCTGCTTCCTGTTCAGCAGATTTCAGTTCCACTATGTATTCATTAAATATAGTCTCCCTTTCTTCATGCTTCATGGCTTTGTACCTTGGATCGCTGCGGAAATTTTCCTTGACCTACATGATTCAGAGTATGAACATGAACATTGATTCACGAACAGGAAAACAACTCAAAACTTACATCGAACAATATCGGTACACTACTATTAGTAACTGCCTCTCCCCAAAGAGATCCCCATTAAAAAAGGCATTTAACTAGATGTTGCAAATAACCGTACAAGTTATTATAGATTTATTTATGACATGCTAAATGGGAGGAGCTGTTTCAGGGCCACGACTGGCTGATGACTGTAAACTTACTGATATAAAGTGCACAATTCATAAATATGATCAGGAATTCAGGATGTCAAGATCAGACCACATGTAACTTCAGTGAAGTTATTCAGATGAGAGATTGATATCAGGACCTTGAGAACAAATATACTAACAGTCACTAGTAGATCAGTTATGCTTACTGGACAAAACACCTCCCTTAGGTTAGAGGCTGCTGTTGACTTGATATGTCAGTCTAAGAAGAACTCAGTTAATTGTCAAGTTATGCACACAGAATGCCAAGTTCAGGACTTAACTTGGATCTCAAAAGATTGTGTTAATACCGAGAAAAGAACTGAAATCTGATATGTGCATCAATGGAATCACACAGCCAATACCTTTGGATTTTGGATAGTAGTATGTATGTGGAAATTAACAACCAATAAAAGAACTGAAAGCTGATATGTGCATCAATGGAATCACACAGTTATATATTAAAAATCCACATGCCAGAACCATAAGCTAGACTTCGATTTATTTACTTCTATATCTATATTACAAATAAATAGTATTAAATTAACATGGCTCTTCTTGAGTTTTCATCACTAGGCTCTTTGTTATTGCAGTAGTTATGTTCAGTGAAATGAGAGAAGATAATTACTTTTGACCATCGGCAAGTTGAAGTTATATCTTTACTTTCTCGAAGCATTGATTTGAAATCAGCAATGACAGCTTTGCGCATTGATTGGACTTTTTCTTGAACAGCCTTCACCCTGCTCAAAAGTTGACAGTGCATAATCTTTACACATGGTTCTTTGATTTCAAAGAAGAAACTCAAAGTCGTTTGTTCAAGAAAGTGGTTGGCCATACTTCTCATTGAAGAGCACCTCCCTTTCCTTTCGATCCAGGGCTTCAAACCTTGGATCAGCACCCCATTTTCTTTTGAATTCCTGGTAGTCTGTTTTCTGGTTGATGTCCTGCAATATATATTAAGATGGCATGACACTTGATCACTTAGGAATCCAATAATCTTGTAACATTTATATGCAAGCCATTTCACGATCATTACATGGCCAAGTTAATTTACAGGGGGAAAAAAAATCAAAGTATCAATAACAGACCTCAGATGCTTCTTCAAGTAATTCTTTATACGCCTCTACTGCAGCTTTCAGGGCAGCTCTTTTCTCTTTCCGCTGCTCTTCAGCACGTGTGCGAACATAGTGGTCAAATATAGCCCGCCTCGTTGAGTGACTAGGAATAGCCTATAAAAGGAACAAAATATCTTGTGGAGTTAATCAGTAGTCACAGTTGTTTCTTGTTGAGAAAATTACCACTTTGTAAGAATGAAATCATAATATGCTTTGAATGCACAAAAGAATACTTAACATCATTAGCTCTGAATGAAATCATAATATGCTTTGAATGCACAAAAGAATACTTAACATCATTAGTTCTTCAGTATAATTTATATATTTATATCTCAATTATTCTTGTTATACGTTTGATGTTGAGCCTCAGTTTAGCACAAAAAGAAGACAATTTGCAGAAGTTCTAGACTCAATTAAAAGAGGAAGAGCAACATATAGGAGCATATTTTTTTTTTTTTGGACAACAAACATATAGGAGCATAGTTGTGCTTTCCCAAAAATAACATTCAGTTATGCAAAATCCAGTACATTGTTTAAAGTGTTAACCAACAATTACCTATTGCTGTGAGCAACAATTTCACCACTACTTCAAAAGGAGTAGAAATCCATAAACTTAATACTACATAGATCCATAACAACTTCCTTCTTAAAAAAAAGAGCAGCAGCACTCAGGTTTCATTATGTAAGTTTTTTCTTAGGGGAAGATCATCTAATTTAAGTGCTTATCAAGTCAGATGTCAGCAGGAGATTTGCAGGCAAGATTAAAATACAAACTTTAGCAAACCTTAAAGCGTGGGTCAAACACTATTTTTGGAAGTTCCTTCTCCCACTTCGAAAATGGCGCAACTCCTCGTTCCTTTAGCATCTCCTGTGAAATTTAATACATATGCTTGTCATGTTATATTCATTTACAGTGATAAAAAAAAAGTAAATTCACAGTTTTCATTAGCTATTTCAATTCTCCAACTAGAAATATACAAATAGTACAACATTATCTCAGAAAAGACACAACTCTATGCTACCAGACCCAACAAAATGAGAAAACAAGTTCTATTTTGAATGACCATTTCTATTCAAGAAAAGAAAATAAATAACAGAAGGTATGGGGCAGCATAGCAAAAAAGAACCCATTGAGAAGTAATGAACCTCTACACTATGATCCAGAGAAATTCACAAAAACCACCTTAAACTGCCGAATGCAGTCCTCTTTACTTGGTCCATGTTCCTCATCATCTGAGTCTGAAGAGGAATCAGACATATTCACATCGCCATTGTTATCTTTTGATTTCTCACCATTATTCGCCACTTGCTGCCCCTTAAGTGCAGCATCAGCTGGTTTGGACCCATTCAATTCAGAAGCAGTAGATGAAGTAGCCAGAGCTGAAGGCGCACTGGAAGCACCAGCATCCTGCAATTTCTTCTTTATTAAATCCAATGCAGATGGCGATGCAGGGGCAACTGTTTGCCGAAGTGGCAATGAATCACGGCCACCTGTCTGTATGGCAGGAGTACTTGTATCAATACTTATTACTCCCTTATTCTCTATAGTAGCAGCATCTGGCAGTGAAGTTGAACCTTCTTTCAAGGAACCAGATTCTGCATTCTTGAGGATCTCACACACCTCTGGCGGAAGTTGCCAGCTGCTAACCTGTAAGCAACTCAAGAGTACAGCAATAAGACATACATAAACTCATTAGTTACCAAAAGACCAACATAACCACATCATTATAAATGTTGGATGTTGCTGAGCTTATTAAGCCATGGTCTAGATCTTACCTTTTGTTTGTTATCATAATAATATTTCTTTCCATCACTTGTAGTTACTATGCTCCAGTCAGTACCAGCCAATTTGTCCCTAGTAGAGATTCAGACTCCATGTCACATTGAATTTTTTAACATAAACAAATATAGAAGACAAGCCAGGATGCATTCATCATATGAAAAGAGCAATTAAAAAAGGATATTCAATCTCGTGCGTACTTTTAGCTAGTAATTTTGCAATCAAAATTGCTAAACGATCTATCATACAATAGAAGTCAAGAGCACAATTATGATTGCACCATTGATAAGCAAACTGGATCTTTCTGAGCCTAGAAATTTCTTTATGTCTAGCTAACAAGACTATTAAACTAGTTCAAAAAAAGACTATTAAAAATGCAATGTAGTGGAATACAGCACTAAATGTTAGTAGCATGTTCAAATTAAAAAAGACCAAAGGGTTCATGTAACTCAGCAAAAGTCAGGTCTACATGACACCACTTTAAAACACAGCAAAAACATGTGGCTAAGCAGCATGGCAGAGCATAAGAATTCTGAGACTCCCAACAGCCCTCATTTTAGAATAGTGATCGAGTTCGTATCATAATCCACAGCTGGCAAACTGTTAGTCCAAAATGAATCAATGCTTTAGAGACTTCCTATTTATGTAAACAAATGTCTTTAAATTTTTTTATTTAACACAGAGGCAATCAGAATAAAGTGGAACAAATTAACTTGAAGAAAATACTTGCAAATCTGACATAGTTCAGAAAAAACATGGGACTTTCAGACATACCAAGAAACTGGAACTGGCTGTGTTGCAACCTTCTCCAGCTGCAACAAAAACATAAAAAATAGATTAGTTAATCGTGCTAGTAAATTGTCATGTCCTCAAACTAGAATGAAGTCATATTACTTGATAAAGCTATTCCTCTGTGCAACTACCTCCCCCTTATAACCAGTTGGTTTCTGGTAAGTCGATTCTCCTGTCAAAGCATTGTAATAATATACAACACCAGTTTCGGTTTTGTGAGCAGACCATGCATCTGAATCCTGAACTCCAGTATTTCTATTGTCCTCTGGCCATTCATTGACTTGACCTCCATGTCCTGCAGCATTAACATTGTCAATAGAAGAGTTAAAAGGAAAAAAAAAAACAAGACCAAATATCAAATCCAGTGAAAACGTTGCCTGTAGGATCTGGCTCAGTTGAAGCATGAGTGGGCTGTTCAGATCCTGTATTTGTTGATGCTTGTAGTTTCCGATCCCCACCAGTCGACACACCAGGTGGTTGCACATTGGCAAAGGCCGTAGTCGCAGCAGAAGCCCCAACTATTGGCCTGCCAAGATACCCTACAGGACCAGCTGGATAGGTCTGAAAGGGAGGCTGCTGAAATCCAGTAGGTTGTGGAGGATGAGGATGTGGCCATAAAGGTTGAGGTGGGACAATAGCAGGTCCTGAAGGATAGGATGGATACAATGGTGGTTGAGAATTCTGTGGAGTAACACCTTGGGTTGCAATTGGTGGCATTGTTTGGGGCAAAGGAGCAGCAGATGGAACTATGGGCCTCCCAAGGAGACTTGTTGGATTAGAGACTATTGCAGAAGGTTGTCCAGGGACAGATGGTCTACTGGCTCCAAATACCTCAGGGCGAGGTGGCACTGATGAATTTGTTAGCGTTTGAATAGGGATTGAAGGATTTCCGGAAGCTGTTGAAGGAGAATTTGATGGCATGGCAGTAGAAAAATGCATGGCATGGGGGGTAACTTCTGCTGCACTTGGGCCATCCGATTTCAAATTATTAATGTCCGAGTTACCCTGTATGTAATAAAAATCATGAAGTTAGCAGTGCTTTACTCCAAAGATACAAAGGAAAAAGAGTGTGCGTAGTGCTTAATGGAAAGTGAGAGGCTTGTGATTACACCTGTTGTGCACTAGCACCACAAGGAATACTGGATGGCCTTGGCACTGAAAAAGGCAACTGAATAGATCCAGGAGGATTTGGTGCCACAGATCCTGGGAATGCTGTACCAGGGCGAGTTATGTGCCCAGGGGTGGGAGGCTGCAAGGAACCTGGTGGAACAAATCTAGAAATTTGACCAGCAAGATTTGCTCCCTGTAAGCAAAAATAATATTAAGTGTTGGTGCATCAGATAATAGGATGAGGTCACAAGCTTAACATTAGAAAATGTATATATAAAAATGGTAATGATAATAAAGCCATGAGAAATTACAGTGTCAAGTTGAAACTGCTGACCAGTAGGCAATCTAGCATTTGCATGCGAAACAACGTTATATGAAAAAGAAGGTCTGTTCCCAAAATATTGCCCTGGGGCTGGTGGCTGAAGAGCTGACGCAGGCATAGGAGCAACTGTAAGAGCCTGAAAAGGGGAAAAAAACTCATGAGATGTATATAAGTGGTAATGCCGACATTATTAGGTAAATAATCCAAATTGAGCACTGTGGACTAAGTTGACTTGTTTGTAATTTCCATCATTCCATCCTATTTTACCATAAATATTGTGCTTGCACACAGAACAGTAAATGTCAGTATCCTAATTTTACATTAGGCTCTGTTTTACAAATGGCAGGATTCCACAGGAGCTTATCAATAAGCAGATCGGAAATGAACTAAATAAGCAGAATTTGTTTTTCTCTAGGATCTCCAATAAGCGGAATCTGTGCAACCATAAGGTATGCGAAACCATAGTCACCATAACTCTGGGTCAATCAGATCAAGGGACGAGACTGCTCCTTCAAATGATACTTCCTAACATGGTATGTGACCCCAAGCAATCTGGGTTGATGACCAGGGGATGAAGCACGTGTTATATGTAACCAGATCAACAGATAACTCAATCACATGTTTAAAAAAGAAAAAAGAAAGAAAAGTAAAAGGAAAGTATTAGCTGGACAGCCATATATCGGCCCACCAGCCCAACACTAGTTTCACTAACCCATATGAGTATATGACATGCATCACACATAGAGGCAAGGCAACAGCAATAACAACATTATCGGTTCTTGGGTCCTTCAACAATAGCACTACCTTCATCTCCACCTCACGTTGCCCCTCAAATAACAGCCTATGAGAACAAAGTTCTCACGTTTATTCCTTAACGTCGCCCCTAAAACCACTGCCAGACAATCCCCATTCAACCTTCACTGCAGCATCCCTTCTCACCTCTCCTCCATCACTGGAGAACATCAAGCTTGATCATGGATTCTTGTCAAAGATTGAAATTCGAAATAACCCTCAATTGTGTAAGCTCCTTCATCTACTTTGTGAGAAAAGGGGATTCATATTGCTCTTCTTGTTCTGTGTGATGACCCTACATGAATCCTGACGTCGACCCTCATCAACCCCAACTGGATGGAACGGGTCGAGACCCCATTTACTACAGCTATGTGCCAAACAGGGCTTACTCTTCTACATACAATTTGCAGACTATGCTAAAATGTCAAATTGGCTGCGAAATGTGGGAGTCAATTTTGATTATGAAGCATTTATAGACATAAAAAAATGCAAAAATATCATTGTCCGGGTTAGTTTCTACTCTCTAGGCATACAGAAATGATCAACTATTATGCCCAAATGTCGCTGCTCATCATAAAAGGTAGTCAGTAGAGTTCAGTCGCAATAGCTAACATCATTCTCACTCTAAACAAAATTACAACCCTCAACATGTGTTCATACACAGAAACCCAACAGATAAAAAAATAATCGTAAGCATAAACAGTCAGCATGGCAAGGCAGATAAGCTGCAGCAGTGGGCCAATATGCCTACCGGAGAAGAGGACGGCTGTAGTGAACCTGCACCGCCGCCAACTTGCGGCGCTGGTGGCGCCCTCGGCAGTACATTATAAGAAAAGGCTGGCGACTGCGATGGCGACGGAGACGGTGCCCCTGGCGCCATGTAGGGTAGAGAGCCTGCAAATTGCGGCCGTGGCGCTGCGGGCGGGGCAGGAGAAGCGGGAGGAGGCGCTGCGGGCGTGGCAGGAGAAGCGGGAGGAGGCGCCGCCGCAGAGTCGGAAGTGGTGGCGGGCGCGGGACCGGACAAGGCATCTCCGGGGGCTGCCGCCGCGACGGCAGATGCATTGGATGCCCCTGCCAATTCGGCCGCGGCGGCCGCCGGTTCCGCCACGGCGGCTGCCTTGGCCTGAGAGGGTTCTTCGACCTGTGGGTCGCCCACGTCGGAGACGGCCGACGCCGGCGTCGCCATGGCTGGGTGGTAGTTGCGGCCTAGGGTTTTGTGAAGTCGATGAGCGGCTCGTCTCGCGCGAGAGAAAGCAGCGGTAGTCCGGGGAGGAAGAGAGAGAAAGATACGGGTTGGATTTCTTCAAATTGGCCCGTGGGCCGTTCGCCCGTTCCTGACCGCTAGACAGGCTAATCTTTAGTGAAAAAATGGGCTGGGTGGTAACTAGTTTTTGTTGGGGAAAAAGGATTCAGAATTGGATCCTTCAGAATTGGTGGACACAGGCCCCAGAGGGCAGTACGACCATCTCATCAATCAATAACGAGTTAACGACACTTACAGAGATGCAATCACTCAATCAGGTAGGGAGTCTGAGATGATCTCCCAGTCCTCATCCTCATTACACAAATAACCCAAACTAGCCAGCTCATGTGCGGCTTCATTACAAGTTTTAATAAAGATGCTGGTGTTTCTAAGGGCACTCCCAGTGCAGGCTTATTATAAAGTCTAAGACTATTTATTATCCACCTATTTATGGTACTTTGCTAATGTGGTAGTGTAGTTATTGAAGAGAGGGGGAGAAAAAACAAGAATATAAGTCTTATTTAGACTCTAAGTCTATAATAGCTTCGAGATAATAAATAGCTTAGACTCTGTGATAGAGTCTGCATTGTGAATGCCTAAAAAAAACATAGTACTTACTTTTTTTCGTTTCTAGAGTTGGATAAGATGATGCATCATTGCCTCATTTAAAGTCAATAATTGATATAAGTATCTGGACCGAGGTCATTCCATCAAATTTGAGATGCACCACCTCATCTAGGATGAAGTGAGACCTCAAACCAAACACCCTATTGTAAGGATGAAGTGAGACCTCAAACCAAACACCCTATTGTAGTCTTTGGTCGCCTCCAGCACTGTCACATCATCTTTTGACTATAGTCTCAGGTCATCTCCAGCAGACCAGCACTGTCACATGAGATCCTTTTATGGACTATGAAGGTAGGGCCTTGTTCTCTTTGCTAATTTTTCAACTCTCTCTCCATCACATCACCATCACATTAATCTTTGGCCTCATGTATGGAGCATTAAATATAGATAAAAAAGTAGTTAATTACGCAGTTTGTCTCTAATTTAAGAGACGAATCTTTTAAGCCTAATTAGTCCGTAATTAGATAATAGTTACCAAATACAAACGAAATGCTACAGTGTTTCAGAATTCTAACTTAGAACAAGGCATA
>JAKNSH010313477.1:0-10977 GCA_027790015.1 Cymbopogon flexuosus
GCTGTCAAATTTTTTTAAAAAAAACAGGGGTAAAATCACAATGAACTCAAAAAAGTAGGGGTATTTTCGCAAGGGCAAAGTTGTCTTTGTCCGGCCAGTTTAACACCATTACATGCAGCTAACGAAATAGGGGTAGATTGAAGCTTCGTCTTCATAAAACGAGGGTAAAAACGCAATGGAGCGAAAAGGGAGGGTAAAATCGCAATTGGCATTTAAAAGAGGGGTAAAAACGCAATAGCCCCTAATATGTAACGTAAATATTAATATTTACTCTTTTATATCTTTGATTAAATTTTAAAATGCACAACTCCTCAATAATTTAAATATCTGGCTATGTGGGTAGGAGACTCTGGGTACTCCTTCCATTCCAGAAAGTGTCGCTTTTCACTTTGAGGCTTTTTATTAAAATTTAAATAAGATGAATGGTTAAATACGAAATCTAAAACGATACTTTCCGTGGTTGGTAGACAGTACTCATTCATTTGTCTTTTTCATAGAAAAAGACTACACCGTACATTTTATTTATTATTTATTAGTAGCCGAGCAAGACAAATAATTAAACGCCGCCACGCCCCCACCATGTCATCATCCTGCTGAGATGCGCAGGTCCAGGCCTCCAGACCGTCGATTTTCAGGGCTAGTTTAGATGGCAAATTTCTGGTCTGAAATGCACTATAGCACTTTTGTTTGTATTTGACAAATATTATCCAACCATTATCTAACTAGGTTTAAAAGATTCGTTTTATGATTTACAATTAATCTATGCAATTACTTATTTATTTTATTAATGTTTAATGTTTAATGTTTTATACATACGATATAATATTTAATGTGAGAGAGAGTTTTTTTTTTAAAGACATCTAAACAAGGCCTGACGTCTGGGGTTGGATCGACCTGCCTGTGCAGCAGCCCCCAGGCGAGGCCGACGGCACCGAGCCAAGAATCTGAAAGCATCCTGCAGGCTGCAGCTGTGGCAGCCAGTACACTCCGCGAGTACTACTGTTGCCATCTTCCACTCCACCGAGGCAGCTCCAAGCCATGGCCATGGAGAAGGCCGCCTCCTTCCTCTCCTCCCTCCTAGGCGGCGGCGGCGGCGGTGGGGAGCCGGCGGCGACTGTCAAGTCTATCTTGATATACCCCATCAAGTCCTGCAAGGGTCTCGCCGTGCCACAGGCGCCCATCACCTCAACTGGTACCGTACCGTGCCTCCCCTCCGCGACCTGCTCTGCTCCACCCTCCATCCATTCCATGGCGTTCTCTTCCTCCCTGGGACGATGCCCGTGTCTAATCTGGTGCTCCGTCGGCAGGGTTCCGGTGGGATCGGCAGTGGGTGGTGATCAACGCCAAAGGGAGAGCATACACCCAGCGGGTGGAGCCCAAGCTCGCTCTGGTCCAGGTGGAGCTGCCGCCGGAGGCCTTCGCCGAGGACTGGCAGCCCACGGCCGACGACCACATGGGTATTGTTCGTTGGATTCATTTATCTGATTAGTTGTTCTCTCCGCATCATTTTGCTAGCTGTAATGGAATTCACTGTACAACCTGAATGGAACCAATTGATTGTTGATGCAAAAGGGAGAGCAGATTCTGCAGCTACTTTCCCTTGCCATTTGTTCTTGTACCAATTCCTAGTGCTACTCACTCTTCATTGGAAATTCATGCTGATCGATCAGCAATTGTTAGCACTTATGTGCTGGATAAGGTTTTCGCTCTGTTACATGCTTGCCAAGAGTTTATCGGCTCATGGATATGGCACTATTTGCACTTTGGATTCCATGTCTATGTTTCAGAGGTTACTCCGAAAGACATAATTCTTGTTCACACTTCTGAAAATCTTGCAGTTATCAGAGCACCCGGAATGGACACATTGAAGATACCTCTTGCAGCCGAACACTCCACAATTGATGACGTCTCTGTGTGGGAGTGGTCTGGATCTGCATATGACGAAGGGGCTGAAGCAGCTGAATGGTTCTCCACTTACTTTGGGAAGCCAAGTCGACTAGTGCGCTTCAAAGAAGGTTCAGACATTTACAATTTCCCCTGGAATAGGTTTGCAGGGTTAGATGATCTTCACTGTTGCTTATGAACAATGCTTGTTTTGCTGTGTTTTTTTACAGCATCAGAAACTAGACCAACCGATCCAGATTTCGCCCAAGGTTACAAGATCACGTTTACCGATTGCTTCCCATTTCTGATAGCCTCTCAGGTCACTTCATACTTCTATTAGATTTTGTGACAAATGACCTGTGTGAATGTTGCCAAACCCAAAACTTGCACCTCATAATGCACATTTAGTTGTACTGCAGGGCTCACTGGATGCACTAAATGAGATTCTTAAAGAACCTGTACCAATCAACCGCTTCAGACCAAAGTGAGCATCACGCTTGTGCGCTTCTAGTTATTTTTCCTGATTAATTTATTTTTTGCTGGATCATTAGTCTATTGAGGTTGACATATAGCTGCTTACTACTTGTGTCCTTACCTTCTTATTACTAAGCTCATTTCTTTTGACAGTATTCTAGTGGATGGATGCCACCCATACTCAGAGGACTTGTGGAAAACCATAAAGATAAACAATCTAACATTCCTAGGTGTGAAGTTATGCAACCGTTGCAAGGTAAGATAGCCCCTCGTATGTTGCCACTGCTCTTCTAGCTTCGAAGATGATCATGCAGTTTATGTCTGAAAAGGAACATGATAGCTGATGAAAATAAATCAGTGGATCAACAAGCTGGCTGTATGTTCTGATGTTGAACTACTTAATTGTGTGATACTTTAATACTGATATCTTTTATGTTTCAGCATTATCTATCAATCACTTATCTTTTATGTCAATTTATGCTAGCTGCAGACTTTTAGTACAGTTATTAGTTGATTTATTTGTGGACTTGAAGTGACCATTGTCGAAATGAAAAAAAAAAATTGCAAAATGGTATTTTTACTCTGGAATGTAGAAATTGACAAATTGGATACAAATCATACAATGATGTGCGCGTTTACTTCAGCAAGCCAATACATGCAAAATTATTGTTTGCTTAGTTATTGTGTTGGATAATTCAGGTGCCAACCATTAATCAAGAGAATGGAATACCTGGCACTGAACCAACTGAAACTCTACTGACATTTCGGTCTGACCAAGTACTTCGTCCAAGCCACAAAAATAAACGACAGGTATTTGTCTTGTGCAGCCTATCTTCCTCATATTATCTGCTTAGTCTGTTAAGGAATTGTCTGTGGCCTTGCAAGTTGCTAAGATCATCAGAATTACTGACAACTGAACGTTTTAATCGATTTTTATAGGTGTACTTTGGACAGAATTTAGTCTGCAAGGAATCTCTATCAGGAAAGGGCAAAGGAAAGATCATCAAGGTTGGCGATCCAGTTTATGTTCTTCAGGCATTTGCTTCTTCTAATGAAGCCCCAGCCTGATTCAGAACTAAAAATAGTGACAGTGTGTAAGAGAAGTGAGTTTGTTATTTGCCCTGGAGAAACACAATCAGTAGGTTGTTAAAACTATCAGATGAGTCAATAAACACTTCCTGCTGCACACTAGTTATGAATTAGCTGTACCTTCATCAGGGACTTATTTACCACTATGATATTACACACCTTATTCATCGGAATAATACAAAACAATAAGAAGTACCAAAAAAGGGAGGGAGTTAGAAGACTCTGTCTAAATAGGATGGAATGGATGGCTGATGGAGTCTTTTATACTCTATACAAAATCAGTGATCCACTGCAAGTTCCTTCAGTAACATCAGAACAGCATGTACCTCTAGAGGAAATGTTGTATCCTACTTCCAAAGCTTTTTCAGGGCTTTAGGCCACAGTTTATAGCTAAAGAAATTGTCACAGGAACAGTGCAGTCGCTGCCTTGTCGGTGGGACTGGCCTGATCACATCAAAATGTAGTGGCAGCCACCGTGGCCTGAAAAGGAGAATGCATACATGGCTTGCATTACATGCATTGAGCTGAAGAATTTTGTGAAATTGTTATTGAATTTAGACGCACATGTGCATTGCAGTACTACTGAAAAACATTAGTGAAGGAAGAGATGACTTACTGGGGTCCTTGGTGATGAGCATGGCGGTGCCGCCGAAATCGCAGGTGGCGCCATTGGCCTTGGTGCGCTGCCAGTAGCTGTTGAAGGCGTAGGAGGCATGCGCCAGCATGGTGTCCGGCCGGAAGCATGGGCCCGACGGGAGGATTGAGTCGCAATCCGCCCCCGAGCCGCAGGCGTAGTCCATGGCCTGCTGCACGATGGGGCCCGGCACCGACGGCTTCGCCACGCACCACTCCGAGCCCGTCGTCCCCGGCGACGGCGTCGCGTACGGGGGCGGGAACACCACCGGCGGCAGGAAGCCGCCACCCGGGGAGGGCACGGCCGGGGCCCCTGGCGGGCCAGGGACGGCCGCAGGCGGCTCCGGCGCGTACTCTGGCGGGCTCGGAACGGACCCAGGCGGCTCCGGCGCGTATTCAGGCGGGCTCGGGACGATCTCAGGCGGTTCCGGCGCATACTCCGGAGGGCTCGGGATGATCCCGGGCGGGTACGGCGCGTAGATTGGCGGGCTCGGCACGTACGTCGGCGGCTCTGGTGCATACTCTGGTGGGCTCGGCACGGCTGCTGGCGGCTCCGGCGCGTAGTACGCCGGTGGGCTCGGAACGTAGGTCGGTGGCTCCGGTGCGTACTCCGGCGGGCTTGGGACGTAGGTCGGTGGCTCCGGCGCGTACTCCGGCGGGCTTGGAACGAAGGTTGGTGGCTCCGGCGCGTACTCCGGCGGGCTTGGGACATAGGTTGGTGGCTCTGGCGCGTACTCCGGTGGACTCGGTACAATGCTCGGCGGCGTTGGTTCATAGCTCGGTGGGCTCGGCGAGATCTCCGGTGGACTGGGAGCGATCTCAGGCGGGCTTGGCGCGATCTCCGGTGGGCTCGGCGAGATCTCCGGTGGACTGGGACTGGGATACGGCGCGATCTCTGGTGGGCTTGGCGTGACTTCTGGTGGGCTTGGGTAAACGATGGGCGGGAGCGGCGTAACCGTGGGCGGTGGGCTTGGCACGATCTCTGGTGGGCTCGGTGGTATCTCTGGTGGGCTTGGTGAGATTTCAGGTGGGCTAGGACTGGGATACGGCGCTACCTCCGGTGTGCTGGGAGTGACTTCTGGTGGGCTTGGGTAAACGACGGGCGGGAGCGGCGCAACCGCGGGCGGCGGGCTTGGGCTGACGTACGGCGGAGGGTAGTAGTATTCCGTCTCCGGCGGCGGCGGGGACGAGTAGACGAATGCCGGCGCCGGGACGGTGATCGCCTTCGGAGGCGGCGGCGGCGTGTTCGGAGTGAGGTCGCAGTTGGGAGAGCCGGGAGGAGGAGGAGGAGGGGAGCTTGGTGTTGCGAACACGTCGGCGTAGGGAGGCATCACCGGCGTGTTGTAGTAAGAGTAGTGGCCCAGCAGCATCTTCTCTGGCCTCAGCACTCTTGCACCTGCCCAATCAAATTAATCACTTATTATTTATCTGGTAATCCATACTCGCAAAGGATTAGTATAACAAGAGAAGAAAACGTATGGAATGAGCAAGCAATGGCTGAATCTTGCTTGCTTGCTCACTCAAGGAATGATACGGCTAGTGGAATGGACGAACGAATCTTTTGACGGTCATGGCAGTAGAGCAAGATAGGTTGCTTGAGTCCAAACCAACGGATGCAATGTGCAATGCAAGCAGTAGATACAGTAGTCATGGAACTATAAGATGGAGCGGCGTACATACCACTGCATTGCGCGAGGAAAGAGAACGCGGCGAAGAAGACGAAGAGCAGCCGCGACGGTGGCAGCAGGTACGCGTTGTTCTCCTCCATGGCGTACATGGAGCTCTCAACGGATGGACGCATGGCGGCCGTGCGGGCCGTAGCTCTGGAGTTGTTATAGTGGTGGCCATGCCCCAGCGCCGGTTAAACAGCGGCGAGAAAAAGCGCGTAAAGCAGAGCTAGATGCGAGTGAAGCGAGCAGTGAAAGAGTGACCGAGGCATGTGTGAGCTTTCCTCATGTTAAGCTCGGCGAGGACTGGGTGAAAGCGTCGTCCGAAAGGAGTGAAGCGGCATGGAAATGATTGGGATCCGTTGGCGATGCTGAGGTTTTGGATTCGACTGCCGGTCAGCCGGTCGCCCTTTTCTCCTTTGGCAATCTTGGCACAGATGCTTGCTTCGTGCTCGTGCCCAGCGAATTACAGATTGGAAGGCCTTGAAGTTGCTACGCCTTTTCATTTGCTTGGGTCTCACTCAAGATAGGCCCCACTCAAAACTGAGCACAGCACGCCGGGTGTACACGTTGTGAGCCTTAGGAAGTACTGTTAGTTTCAACATTCTTGAAAGATACCTGGAGCCATTAATCAATCTAACAAATAACCAGCACATGCTACTGAAAAAAATGTTAAGCCATGTTAATGGTTGAAGAACGAATAAACAGAACAGTGGAAGGATATTCCAAGATTGCATCATACTAAATGGTCAATAGTCAATACTGTAGGAACTACATATTAAAATCGGTACATTTTTAAGTTTGGCTTCCTGACAATGCACACCATTAGGCTTCAATTGGCAATAACACATCACCAGATTACAATCGTGAAGAAATTGCTGTGTTCATCAGCTGATTCCCAATGAGTTGACAATTGGCCAAAATAACTCCTATAAGGGCTACAAAAGTACAAATTCATTTTCTTCTCGCTACTGGAAACATAGAAGAACAAAGGCTCAACACTCCCAACAAGTCAGAAACAATACATCCCTTTTAAGCAACTCCATTCGCTAACTAAATGATCAGGACTGACTGCTGCACAGCGATACAAGCGCAGGCAAGTCCTCCAGTGAACTGCAGGGGGGGTGGGGGGGTAATCTACCAGGCAAAGCCCAGCTTCTTCATAGGGCCATTCTTCCTGCCAGCCGACTTTCGGATATTCTTCTATCAATTGCTGCGTCAACAGAGTTCATCTGTTCATACAAATTGTGAAATAACAAACTTGGTGTTAGATATGGTTGGTGCCTCTGTTACAAAGACAAGCAGCATCTCAGGCTCACTGGCCAAATGAAAGCTGACCTGGAGCAAAACTCTTGCCACATTCTCGACCAAACTTAAGCTACAATAAACGCTACGGTATTGGCAGAACCTCAGTCACCTATTTTTGCTACAAACCCATATTTGCATGCAGTGAATTGGCAATGGATAAAATTAATGCTTCAATTGAAATTAAATACATACATATTTGCCAGCTGTCCAGGGCTTGGTCGATAACCCTCAAGCCATTAGCATAGCACCACGAAATTTGTCAGATTATAGAAAACTTACTAGTAGGAAGAACGATGTAAATACCTACTTGGAACTCCTGATGTGCGCGAAATCAGCAGGATATAGGTGACCAATCAACACAACAGGAGACATTGTGAAAATGTAAAAAAGTGGCATAGGATATGAATCATCTCAGACTCACGTATGCTATGACTGGATGAGACTAATTCATATGCCCCCAAAAAATTGAAGGATTACAAGTTCACAAATTCAGTAAATCGTGTCGTGTCACAAATTCAAGTGCAAATGAAAGGGGCAGTTGTATACATGAAAGTATGGAACACATGAGAATTGGCTGTAAAAAAGGTACTGTTTTAATTTGCATTTAAGTAAAAGAAATATGTATATTATCTAATGCATCAGTAGACCATAGGGGATACCAATGAAAAGAAAATGACAAGTTCGTACATCACAAACAAGTCAAGACTAGCAAAAACCTTAAGATGTACGCTCACTCCTCATGCACAAGGATATAATGCCCAAAAAAATGCATGGTTCATAGCACCACTAATCACTAAATTTCTAAATGCAACAAACTGAGGTGATCCACCACCACTCCGCAACACAAAATCTATGATCCCAAGCATGCTGGGCCAAAACAAACAATGAAGGCCATTGCTCAAAGCCCATGTTAAGGATAACAAAAAAGCCTTTGAATGCTGCAACAGCCTAATATTAGAAATCATCCTACTACGCCTACAATGAACTACCTATATGGGTACAGCACCAAAGAAGATACAATCATGCATAGACTTTAGGTCAGAATTGTCGGATACTTGGATGCGTTAAAATATCATATCGCTATTGCTCAGTCCTGAACTGCAGGTAGAGCGATCAAACCCTTCTGTTTGAGAAATTAAAATAATAGTAGAAACATAAAAAACACAACTTACCTGGCTAGTTTCATCATGCACCTGATACTTGGGCAAAGCCAACCTTCTTTCCTCCTACGGAAGACAACATTTGAGATTATTAACATTTCAGTCATATATATCAATATAATGCACCAGAAGCACAAGTAACCTAAAAGACCAAGAGATGCCAGTTTGAAGCATACCATTGACATTGCTTCATCATCCCACACCAGATAGACCTCATTCGTAGCTGGCTGGGCACCGGACACCTTATTGTTGGACACTGCAGGTGAAGATCCAACTGCTGGACCTCCAGTGCCTGAGCAGATGAATGCACATGTAAGTTCATTGGGAGCATACCTTGCACCATGGGCAAAAAGACATACGAGATAGACAAGCATCGTCTAACTTAAGTCTCAAATGACTACCAAAATTATAAAGTAACAACGACAACATAAAATACATTGCTGTTGAACTAATTTTTCTTTCAGGAACCGAAAAAAAAAGGCATTTTAAGATAACATAAGAACATATTTATGTTCATTTTTATTTCTTCTGCACAAATTCAACAATCCCTGTGCGGAAGTCACAATATTTGCAAACCACAAATGAAGTGCATTGACATAGGAATGGTTTTAAGATCAATATACCTTGGTTGTTGGCTCCATATCCAATTCCTGCAGCACCAACTGCTGCTGGAGAACTTGCTGGGATGGTTCCAGGTGCTGATGCTAAAAATGGGGAATTTGCAGCTCCATTGACAGCTGAAGTGTTAACAGGAAACAAAGGCTGGGAAACCTGAGGAGCAACAGGTGAAGGTACTCCTGGAGGGGCCATAGGAAACGATGTTTGAAGTACATTAGCAGGTGCTGATGTCACAGGAGTAGGCACATTCTGGATAGGAAATAGTGGCTGTTGTGGTGGGAGCCCAGCAACTACTGGAGGAACTGAAACTGCTGGTTGTTGTGGATATGCTGCTTGTTGCGGATACCAAGTTTGTGCTGGTGGACCGGGCCAAATTGGAGGCCGGGCCATCAAAGGATTAAGTGCAGGATTATAGCTGCCAGAAAATGTGAAAGATTTAGAACATTTCCAAAGTGAGTGCACACAATAGTTACATGCAGATTGGGAAATAGAAACATTAAATTAGTGCAAATAGGCAGGAGGAAAGAACATACATTGGAGGTGCTACACCATAAGCTGGACGCGGAGGAAATGCCATGCCTAGTGAATTAGGCATAATAACAGGCCTTACCTGCGGCACTTCTACTTTGGCCACCTTTGCTGAAGGATCTTCCTCTGCATGTGAAACAGATGTCAGGTAAACTAGAAAAGTTATAATGCTCTTACTTGAATGATAAAAAACAGCATGTTCAGCTCTTATATTCACTTTATTTGCCGTGCATGTATAATTTCAATATATTTTCTCGATCTGAGCCTTATATGCAAGTACGGTAGTCCAGAAACCAACAATCTGTAGTGTTTCCTTAGTGATAAGGAGAACAAACCAACTGACACTATGAAAAAAATAAGAAACTATGGAAACAGTGCCCTTCCAGATTCATCACAGTTTTCAACACTCTCTGGTAATAAAAAATGTAAGGAAACATTTTACAGCAGAGAAATCGCCATACCTTCTCCGTAATGAGCAGCCAATACATGTGCAGGAATTCCCTGCATTCCAAATATCTCTATCTCCGTTGACTCCCTATCAGGCTTTGCATTAGGAACCCTGTAGCCAAATAAGTAACAGGTTAAAATTATACCGGTGCAAAGGTTGTACTTGAAGAATAGAACTGCACTGATGTCAGAGTAGCAATTAATGGATATATACACCATAATACCAGCACACTAGGATCCTTGTAAACACCAACACGCTAGAGTCAACATGACATTGATCGATAAAATGAGCAAAGCATCAAAGTATAACACCCTATGCTCACAACAACTGAAAACCATGAGCATGACGGAATCCTAACACATGCATATATCATCCAGATTCCAGAACCACACTATACCTTTCTCGGTAAGAAGCCTTTCATGCCAAAATAAAAGTTAAAAGGGGGTTGGCGACAAGCATTAATATCGCAAATACTTAAAATTTCTGCATGCATAGGCTTCAAAACGGGGGTTTTCTTCAAAATTCAACAGTCAGTCAGGCGCACGTGCAATCCACGGTCTACACTACACCCACACCAACAACACAAGGGGACGCCCCAATAGATCAAAACAAGCTACACAGCACCGTTATGGGGGCGGCGGGGATCAGCAGAGCTAGCTCCCCTCCCCTATCTAACCAGTCGCGCCGGATCGAGGCGGGCGCAGATCGAGGAGGGGAAGAGCAGGAGAAGGCGTTCTCACTTGGTGACGGACTCTTTGTGGACCTGGAGGACGTGGATGGACATGCCCGAGGCGGTGGAGAGCTTCTTGTGGCAGACGTGGCACTTGAAGTGCTTGGCCTTCTGGTGCTGCACGAGGATCTTCTCGTCGTCGAACTCGCGGTCGCAGTAGTAGCAGAAGACCTTGTCCACGCGCTTCTTCTTCTTCCCCATCGGACACCCTTCGACGTGTGAGCCTCTCTCTCCCTCGCTCCCTTGGGCGGCGGCGCGGCGGGGTCTAAGGTGGGCTAGGGTTTCGGCGAGATGTCGCGGGCGGCAGCGGGCGGGGAGGGGAGGAAGAAGACGAGGGCGAGACGGCTCGGTCCCGGCTCTTGGCTCTCGTTTCGTGGGTGCGTGCGGGCTTGGTTGGTGTGGGGACGGAGGGGGCTAGATCGGTCGGTGCGAAATTGG
>JAKNSH010313637.1:0-14500 GCA_027790015.1 Cymbopogon flexuosus
GCGTCTGCATGTGGCGCGGTGAGCAGAAAGTTGAGGAAAATCCAAATCGATCTTGAACTACTAGGCTCACGTAACTTCAAATCAACTTCTCACCTGGAATCAAATCTCCACGTGTTGTTACGACTTGCACAGTGACTTAGCGAGCGCAGCAGGGAGCGCCGCCGCCAGCCGTCGGGAGCTGTTCCGCCGCCGCCTGAAACCCTAACCCCTACCCTCGTGCTGCGCGCGCTAGGAGCAGCAATGGAGGAGGGCGATGGGGAGAGAAGGAGGCCGAAGGGGAGAGGAGCCGCTGGGAGAAGAGTGCCGGCGCTGAGCTCCGTCGCGACGGGAGAGGCCGCAGCCTGACTCCTTTCTGCTAATCGAGGGTGCACGGGAGTAGGGTGGAGGGGAAAAGCCCTCAAGGGCATTTTTGTCTTTTGGACTGCCGATCTCTTTTTTATTTATTTTTCGCCATTTAATACGAAAAGTACAAACGGTGTTCCATAGTAGGGATAGACGGAGGTTTCATTTGGCAAAAACGAGGGTAAAAATGCAAAGTTAAAAAAACGAGGGTAAAATCACAATTAGAGTTTAAAATAAGTGTAGAATCACCAAATTCTCTTTATTATAATATGGTATAACAACATTTTTAGATTTAATTTCAATATTGATGGGATCCAAGACTTGTTCAAAAACCTCAACGATAAAGTAGGAGCTTGCGTTTTTTCAGACATTAAATTAAATTGTTGTACTTAGCATCGAATGTCTTGGAAGGTCATACCCGTTAGTTGATTTTTTTTTTTATTATCTAGCATACGTATATATATGTCTCGTAACAAATTATACAATTTATGTCGTGTGTTCTAATATACTTTGAAATCAGATTCTATATTCTAAATTCTATTATAAGCATATAAGTCATGAATTTATGACACAGACTTTATTCTAATAAACCAACTAATACTTTTATACCAAATTAATCAGGTGCTTACCATAAAATTGGATATACTCGTAGGAGTGGAGGAGCTAACAAATGATAGATTAAAAATATTATTAGGGATAGAAATAATAATACTATTACACAAAATTATAAATGGACTCAACCCGTTTTGAATTTAAGTAGATGGATATTGTTTTGACCCAGATATCCATTGCCAGGAGTGCATCGGAATTGGTTTGGATTAAAAACCTTGGATCCAAAATCGATAGGGCCTCCTCACACCCAAAGGCCAAAGCGCGCGTCGGCGGCGTCTCCACTCTCCAGGCTCCCGTTTGCTTGGCCTTCCCCGTCGCTGCTTCCAGGCCTTGCGCCCAGTGCATCTACTCCTCCTCCGCTCACTCCTGCACTGCTTAGAGGAGATCGGGGTGCCCTGCTTCGAGGAAATCGCATCTTGTTGCGGCCTATTCCTCTCTCGCTCAACGCGCAGGTGAGTCGCCGGCGCCAACGCCGTCCAAGTCCGGCCCAAGCATTCCACCTCTCCTGACTCCTCCCACTTAAGCAGGCATGTTACGCGGGGTGAGGCCTGGCCGTCGCACGTGCCAGGAGCTGGAGCGGATCATCGTCGAGCGGCACCGCTCTGGGAGCCTCAGCTGAGAGGATGCGCTCAACCTGTTCGATGAATTGCTTCCTCAGGCCAGGCTGGCCTCAGTGCACGCCTTTAACCATGTCCTCACCGTCGTCGCTCGTGCGGACTCCTCCTCGTCATTGCGTCACAGTGCTGCGCTGGTTGTGTCCCTTTTCAATACCATGGCCTAGGCTGGTGTCAATAAGGTGGCCGCCAACATTTGCACCTTTGGCATCCTCATCTGGTGCTTCTGCACTGTTGGCCGCTTGGACCTCGCCCTTGCTGCATTTGGCCAGATCATCAAGATGGGATGGAGGGTGCAAGTCATTACCCTCAACCAGCTAATCAAGGGTCTCTATGATGGTAAGAGGACAGGCGAGGCCATGGATATAGTGTCCAGACGAATGCCGGAGCATGGTTGCACACCCAGTGTTATCTCCTACAGCACTCTCATCAAGGGGCTCTGTACCGAGAAGAAGAGTCAAGAGGCTCTTGCTGCTACGCCACATGACGGCTGATGGTGGATACAACTGTCCACCCAATGTGGTGTCATATACCACGGTCATTGACGGCTTGTTTAAAGAAGGTGAGGTCGACAGAGCTTACATCCTGTTTCATGAAATGCAGGGTCGGGGGATCCCAGCTGTTCTTGTGACATACAACTCAGTCATTGATGGCATGTGCAAGGCTCAAGCAATGGACAAGGCTGAAGCAGTCCTACAACAAATGCTTGATAAAGGCGTTGTGCCTAATAGTCGGTCATATAATAGTCTCATTCATGGATATTGCTCCTTACGACAAATGGAAGAGGCAGTCAGACTACTCAAAAAGATGTCTGGAGATGGTCTTCAACCAGATGCAGTCACTTATAATCTGCTGATAGACTATTACTGCAAGATTGGAAGATGCACAGAAGCTAGGAGTTTCTTTGATTCAATGGTCTGGAGAGGTCAAAAACCCAATGGTACCACCTACTGCAGTCTGCTTCATGGGTACGCCACCAAAGGAGCTCTTGTTGACATGCATGGTCTCCTTGATCTGATGATTCGAGACGGTATCCCGCTTGAACATCATGTCTTCAACATCCTGATATGTGCATATGCTAAACATGAAACACTGGATAAGGCATTGACTGCATTTGTAGAAATGCAACAGAAAGGTTTGAGGCCAGATGTAGTCACCTACAACACGATCATTGACTTTCTTTGCAAGACAGGCAAAGTGGAGGATGCCGTGTCCCATTTCAATCAGATGGTCAGTGAAGGGTTGTCTCCTAACATCATAAATTTTACCACGCTAATACATGGTCTCTGTACCATTGGTGAATGGAAGAAGGTTGAGGAACTATCTTTTGAAATGATCAATAGGGGCATCCATCCTGATGCCAAATTCTTGAACACAATAATGGACAGCCTATGCAAGGAAGGAAGGGTTATGGAAGCACAGGATTTCTTTGATCGGATCATACACGTTGGTGTGAAACCAAATGTTGTTTCATATAATATAATGATAGATGGATACTGCTTATATGGGAAGATGGATGAATCGGTTAAGTTACTTCGTCATATGGTCTCCATTGGCTTGCGACCTGACCATTTTACTTACAATGCTTTGCTTAACGGCTGCTGTAAAAACAGAAGGATTGATGATGCACTGGCTATTTACAGAGAAATGTTGAGCAATGATGTTAGACATGATGTTATTACATATAATATTATGTTGCAAGGGTTATTTCAGGCTGGAAGGATTGTGGGTTATTTCAGGCTGGAAGGATTGTTGCTGTGAGGGAATTTTACATGAAATTGGTTGACAGGGGAACACGGTTGGGAATTGACACATACAACATATATCTTAGAGGACTGTGTGAAAATAGTTGTGTTGATGAAGCGCTGAGAATGTTTGAGGGCTTACGTTTAAAAGAAGTTCAGGTTGAGGTTTGGACTTTCAATATAGTGATTGGTGGATTGCTGAAAGATGGCAAGATTGACAAAGCTAGGGGTCTGTTTTCAGCTATGTTGCCAAGTGGTCTAGTGCCTGATGCAATAACCTATAGCTTAATGATACAAAGTCATATAGAAGAAGGTTTGTTGGAGGATTCTGATGAGCTTTTTCTATCTATGGAGAAGAATGGTTGTGCTGCCAACTCACATATGCTAAATGCCATAGTTAGAAAACTATTCAAAAAGGGATATGTGAGAAGGGCTGGGACTTACCTTACCAAAATTGATGAGAAGGACTTCTCCATTGAAGACTCCACTGCTGCATTGCTGATTTTTGTTGTTTCAGAGAGGAAGTATCAGAAAGAAGTGAAGTTTCTTCCTGAAAAATATCATTCTTTCATGGAACCTAGGGATGATTGAGACCTTTTTGCCAGTTTTACTGTGCTAACTAGACATTACAGAGAGCATGTGGTCTCTTGTCCTCAAAACTAAGTGAATTCCCCGCACGTTGTCGCAGGCATGTGTAAAAATAGTTTCAATCGAGTTAAGAGCAATGTAAAAGTAATTCCAATAATGAATTAAAGAAAAAGCACCATGCTAATTTTGAATCTTTGACTTCATCAAAGAAAACACGAAACATAAAAATTCACAACTTTCTTGGAGTATGTATTTAACTTTTGGAGGAAGAGGAACTTACACGTTCTTAGACCTTGCCAACTAACAGCCGGTGAAGAAACGCTGAATTGAAATCTCTAGCAGAGAGTCAAAACAAATATGCAGAAAGAGTGGTACATTTAGACCAGAGTTTCGCCCTTGTCTTCTTGGCCATATATAGCTGTTCAGTTTGTGAGATGAAAGTGATGGCCGGGTAGGGTAAGAGGCAGAGCAAAAAATTACCACATCGTCACACGTGCAGCATTGAGTCGATGCGGTTTGGATTAATTCATTGCCTGCTCGTTTCATGTTCCATGAAAGTTGTGAAGACAAATTACTGGATCATTAAGCCACCAAGGTGTACGGTGTAAGAGTGGATGTGTGGGCCAGGATGATGACGTGGAGGGCTATGGATTGAGAGAATTAGGATAGTGGGGTTTTGTTTTATAAGAGTTATAGATGTTATGTTTGCAAGCTTCTCCCAGTTTTACTGTGTTGACTAGAAATTAGAGATTTCTAACTGAGCGTGCATGGTTTCTTGTCCTGTAAAGGTTATATTTGCAAGGTTCCACCTCTTTCAACTTTGTGTAAGTTGCATTGAATCTAAACTCCAGAGAAGTGCTTACTGTCTTGCAACTGATTTCATTTGACATTGATATTCGAACAGTAATTGTATTTAAGTAAGGTTTATAATTTTTAGAACTCTTTGATTCAAGATTAAAATTGCATATTCATCCTGAAGGGCGATATGAAATCATTTTTATTCTCCCCCGTTATGGCCTTGTGGGTTTCTAACATGAAGGGATTTGCTACTGGAGCTTTGAGGGCTTTGATGCTGCTTCTCCATTGTACATATTTGTTTTATCGCATTAAGCTTGACAACAAATCCAACGATTCTGCATGAATAGAGAATACTGAAAACATTTAGATTAGCGTCAGTTTATTGTAAGGGAATATAAGATTGAATGGGTTCTTGCGGCGAGCTGTTGCTGTTTGGGAGGAACAGTGGCACGGGTGGCAGCGATCACTGGGTCGCTGAAGCTGCCCTGCGGCATGTACCTCCACCGGCTGTCCGGCTAGCACTGGCTCATGTTCCTTGCCAACGACACCCGGAGTGACATCATCGGCCCGGCGTCGCACTACGTTGGCTCACTCGAAGCCGACACTGTGCAGTTAACTTTCTTTACTATTGGTAATGAACTCTTGGAGGTTCGTGGTCTTACATTTTAAGAATCAGCACAACTCCTTCGGTGGTCGAACTTTGAGTCAAGATAGTCAAACATTTTATACTTTAGAACGGAGGGAGTAGCTATGGTGGCCACATGTCTGGTTTCACTTGCCACACTGCAAGCTCGCTGGAAGACGAGGCTGTGCACGGACTCCATGACAGGGCGGTCGGGCAAAGGTGGAGCTGGCGATGTCAGGATTGGTGGTGACCATGACTTGGGTCTTGCCAAATGCAAGAATGCAGCCACAACAAAATTGACGTGCGTCAGGATCATTATCCATGTACGCGCTGGTGATTGCGCACGACCGGTTAGGGGACACCCGTTGCCACTGCTGCTATTTTTCTTCACCTCAGCCGCCAACATTATCTCCTTGACCGTCGCAAAAGCACGACACAGACGATGCTTTTTTCATCTTATTACTGAGTCATGGGCTCCGTCAACTAGCTTGGCAGATCATGCCCTTTACAAAGGGAGGGCATGGACTGAGTATTGGACAATTAATAGCAAGATGAAATACATCTATACCTAATAAAGAGATGGTCATATTGTTTGATATGCCAAGATGTTTTACAAGCCTAATAGTTATTATACTGCATAAAAAGAAAGCATTGAATGTGGATCAACCAAAACAATGAAAGACCTCTCACCATTTTATTCACTGTCATTTTCTTTGAGTGGAGATATGAGTCACTAAGTGCAAGCACTCTGAGCATTATTGTGGAGATAGAGAGCCATATTAAATGCCTTCATGAAGACTTGGGCCAGTTTGTCATGATCAAGGATAATTGGAACACGAGAGTTAGAATTATATAAGAATCTTTGTTGTTGTTGGGCAACAAAGGGCCAAGTAATAAAAAGAATAAGGGTGTCTCTATGCATCTGACGACAGATCTATCAACAAGAAATCTGTCATATATTTGACAAATTAGAAGATGACATGTAGGTCTAGAAAAAAAAACTCTAGTGGGTCGAGCACTTGCACTTCAGTAGGGCGGCGGACAGACTATAGTGCAGTGTTAATAGGCCAATTAAGAAGCATCGGACCCAATATAAAAACAAGCGAGACATATGAATCTTTTTAGGCCATCCAACGGACTCAGATTACAGCTGAAGGAAACGAACGGTCCAAAATTCAGCAGATCCAAAGGCAAAGAAATTTGTCGACAGAAATATAGCAAAATTAAAATAATAATTACAACATGTAACATCACTTGCGGTAGCTAGAATGTATAGGTCACTGACACCCTAACAACCCACTGTATCTTTTTTTTTCCTATCTTCTTCACGAGCACCACATTCGGATTCGCAAAGGAAAGGAAATCAAGAGATCCGAGTAATGCTTTTCTTTTTCCTGTGAAATATGCATTCGGATATAGTGAAACAGAGGAAAAGAATTGGTACCTTCCTATGTTCCAAACACTCGAGTTAACTTTCTTTTCTTTGTTTTTAGATTTAGATTCCTCTAATTTTCTTCTAAAATCCTTTTGTTACAAACGCCCTGTAATGGAGATGGCTCTAAGCAAGCGAAAGTTTCGTTAAATTTTGTTCCATCCCACCCTACTTAAGTGTTCTATAGACGGTTTTACTTAAAATAGTATTATATGATAAATTAGGAATTAGAATCTTAACTAGATTATTTTCTTGCTCACGACCTATACCCCATATGAGGTAAAACAAAGCACATCCAACAATATATTAAATAAATGACACATGTTTAAATTTTGTTTTAAGATATGTACTAGCCTGGCCTCGTTCATCTGCCAAAATCAGCCGTACTATAATTTATTTCTCTCGCAAACTAATATATCAACTTATTGATCAGTCGAACAAGATAAACCAACAGTATAATAACATCCAAGTAGACATAGGATAAACAAGACCGACTCCGCGTAACAACATTCTAACAGTACAGAGATAGGATAAACAAGACCGACTCAACGTATTCTGTTGTGGGTTAGAGAAGTCGGCGCCTTGTTTAGTTCCCAATTCCTCCTCAAATTCTACTATGCAAAAAGAAGATTTCCCATCACATCAAAATGTCGGCGCATGCATGGAGTACTAAATGTAGATGAAATCAAAATCTAATTGTACAGTTTTGTTATGCTTTGCGAGACGAACATTTTGAACCTAGCTAGTTAAAGTTTGAATAATTTTTACCAAATACAAATGAAATGCTACAGAAATTCTGATACAGTAATTCTGGCCCCAATTCTCTGATCTAAGGCCTTGTTTAGTTCCCTGGAATTGGGGTCAGAAATACTGTATCAGAATTCCTGTAGCATTTCGTTTGTATTTGGTAAAAATTGTCAAAACTTTAACTAACTAGGCTCAAAATGTTCGTCTCGCAAAGTACAACAAAACTGTGCAATTAGTTTTTAATTTCATCTACATTTAATACTCCATACATTTGCCGACATTTTGATGTGATGAGAAATAGAAATTCTGCACGGTCAATCCTGCACGCTAATTCGACGATCTGAACAAGGCCCGAGTTCGACTCTCTGCAGCTGTAGTGGATAACGCCGACTCCGAACAATAGAGAAGGTTTCGGAGTCCGGCTAACCGCCTGTTAACCTGTACAGTATTTCCAAGCCGGCGAAACGAAGCTCCCTGACCGCCAGACGCCCAACCCTACAAGCAAAGCCCACTTGAGCTTCCGTGTCGAAACCCTTTCTTCGAACGCAAGAAGAACCTCCTCCTCCCCGATAAAAAAGAAGGAACCCTCACCCCGAGCCGGCGATGGCGACCGTGGCGATGGACATCTCGAAGCCCACACCGGCGGCGACCGGCGACGAGGCCGCGGCGGCGGCCGCCAAGGGGAGGAGCGGCGCCGGCGGGGAGGGGCTGCGGCAGTACTACCTGCAGCACATCCACGACCTGCAGCTCCAGATCCGGCAGAAGACCCACAACCTCAACCGCCTTGAGGCCCAGCGCAACGACCTCAACTCCCGAGGTGACATTTCTTGTCGATTTCGGTCCCGCCCCAAACCCTAGGATCGATGTGCCCCCTCCCCGCGCCGCAGTTTGGTGTGGTGATGAGTCCTCGATCGCGTTGATGGAAACCCTACCTTTAGCTGGGTGTGAATCGTGGCCAAAGGCACGGGCTTTAGTTGTGTAATTGGGTTTCGATACCTGGTTGTTCTCAATCGAAGTGTCCTAGCCAAATTATCTGATTCCTATCTGATCTGATGAAGATGTCCAGTTAATTACAAATAATCAGTATGTTAGATTGACTGAATAATAGCTCCAATTGAATATGCTTTAGTTATTTAGCTACTTGAGCAGCAGGCTGACTTGGACTGCTCAGTTTGAACCATGGATGGTAGTGTCATAGTGGTAACTGTTGTTTTGCTGTGCTTGGATCTTGATTTTGAGAGTGAATTATGCTTAAGCTGTGCAGCCTATGTTGCTTGTCTGTGTTTGCGTATGTTGTCTTCCAGGTTTGTTCTACCACATTCTTATGGGGTTATTTGTTAGGATATTAGGATAATATTTCAAAAAGGTTTCTATATCCCTGAGGTTATCGATTATTATTCAATGCCTGTGTTTCTTTGACATGATTGTGGTATTGTGACAGCCTATTGTGTGACATTCTAACAGAAATCATAAACTAAATTCGCCTCTAGACATTTGCGATGTGAAATTCTTAATGACCACCATGCGCCCCCCTACTCGGATGAATGCACCACGATGTTTGTTTAGGATTTATTAAAGGCCTGCTGTCTCTGTTTCAGGAGCAGCACATCCTCCTACATGTATTGTTTTTCTGATTACCATACTCTAAATTTGGCCTTGCAATTTTGATTTTCAGTTAGAATGCTCAGGGAAGAGCTGCAGTTGCTTCAAGAGCCTGGCTCGTATGTTGGTGAGGTGGTGAAGGTCATGGGGAAATCAAAGGTTCTGGTGAAGGTAATTTTTGTCCACTCTAAATTCAGTACTTCATATGAATATCATTTTCTGCTTAAAAGTATTTATTCTTGCTGTTATAATGAGATTTTACCAGTGCTCTCTCGGTTAGGCTTACATTCTAGAAGAGTACTCTGCTGTCTCCATTTAACACTATATAAATGAGCTTATGGGAATGTGTCTGTGTTTTTAAAGATAAGTTCATCTGTAGAAATTGTGACTCTTGTATTTTACAAAGAACAAATATTCATCACTTGACTGCATTATTATGAGTCCATGGAACTATGCTTACAAGCACTGGACTATACATCCATGTTCCCACCACATATATCTTTGCTGTCACATATATTGTCGGTATGTCTACTGATAAACAGGCATGGATCTAGTGGTGAGATGGGTGGAATTTGTTTGAAGATGATTTGGGGCCCCCTCTTTTGTAGATGTCTAGATCCGCCACGTCTGACAAATAATCTTTAAGTGGCATACACTGCATGTGCAGTCCAGTTTGTCTAAACTATGTTTTTACAATCCCAGATTATCTGAACTGAGTACCAATTGATAATTCTGTATTTTCTTGCAACTCTGCATATTTAAAATGTTTTTGAACTCCTGGTATAAGTTTTTTCTTTCTAATATGGAGAAGAGCTCCCTGACATTGTTTTGTGAATACATGTTTAAAGCTGTGATTGATTTGGATTGGATGTGGTAGTTTTTTTGTATCCAAATCTTGTTATCATTGGGTTCCTTGTCTGAGAGCTCTCAATGTGAGTTCTAGCTTATGGTTATCAAAGTGGTATTAATTTTCTGTAAATGGAATTGCTCAGGTACATCCCGAAGGCAAATATGTGGTGGATTTGGATAAGAGCATTGATATCACAAAGATAACACCTTCAACAAGAGTTGCTCTTCGGAATGACAGCTATATGCTCCATCTGATCCTACCAAGCAAAGTTGATCCATTGGTCAATCTCATGAAAGTTGAGAAGGTTCCTGATTCTACTTATGATATGATTGGAGGCCTTGACCAACAAATTAAAGAGATCAAAGAGGTTTGTTTTGAACTAAAATGTGCTATCATCAAAATATGCACACATTCTGATTTGTGAAGTCAACTTTCAGGTCATCGAGCTTCCAATCAAACATCCAGAGCTGTTTGAGAGCCTTGGAATTGCCCAACCAAAGGTTTGTTTTCTCCCTTGAAGACCATCTTAACTTTCTTGAACTTTACATGTAGGCGGAAAAGACTGAGATCTTATATTTTTCAGGGTGTCCTCCTTTATGGACCTCCGGGCACAGGAAAGACATTGCTGGCACGTGCGGTTGCTCATCACACTGACTGCACCTTCATCAGGGTGTCTGGTTCTGAGTTGGTTCAGAAGTATATTGGTGAGGGCTCCCGCATGGTTAGGGAACTCTTTGTTATGGCCAGGTAGGCTGAGTAAATATCTCCATATTTCTTTTCCTGTTGTACCTGAAACATTAAGTTGAAGCATAGTTTGGCATATACTTATTCTGTTATTATCTTTCACTGGGCTTAGTTAGTTATTTGGTTATCTTATTGCAGGGAACATGCACCATCCATTATATTTATGGATGAAATCGACTCTATCGGATCTGCTAGAATGGAGTCTGGAACTGGCAACGGTGATAGTGAAGTGCAGCGTACCATGCTTGAACTTCTAAACCAGCTTGATGGTTTTGAAGCATCAAATAAAATTAAGGTATGCATCACTTGTGTTCCTGTGTGCTGAATTAGTGATTTGTAAATGTATAATAATTGTGATGTTTTATAAATATTTGATTAATGCAGGTTTTGATGGCAACAAACAGAATAGACATCTTGGATCAAGCCCTTTTGAGGCCTGGTCGCATAGACAGGAAGATTGAATTTCCAAATCCTAATGAGGATGTATGTTTGGCTAACTCGTCCTGTTATACCTGTTGATTTTACATGGCTACTACTGCTGACAGGGTGCCTAATCTTTTGCCCTTGCAGTCACGTTTCGATATCTTGAAGATTCATTCAAGAAAAATGAACTTGATGCGTGGTATTGATCTGAAAAAGATCGCGGAGAAGATGAATGGGGCCTCAGGAGCTGAGCTCAAGGTTTGTTAAACCCATTTCATCTGATGAAATGTGTGCTGCCTCTCATTTCAATTTTGTGATGTTTGTTTGCTTGTCCCATTAAGCAGAATGTTATGCTCAGGCATCTTTTTAGTCACAACTTGCAATAATGCTCATGACTATAGACTCGAGAAGAGTTCAGAAAGCTTGCTCGTATAGCAATCTCTATCGGATACATCTTGGACCTCAGCGCATTATTCACATCAAGTTCTATTCCATTTTTGCCTGCGTAATTACATCACCATCAGTATAAGATCAAGATTTAGGATTAAAAGCTTAGAGAAGTTAGTTAGCTATAAGTGGTCTTCGTTGTGCTTTTTATAGGGTAAGTACTGAAATTCATACTCATCAATGGCCACACTACCATGTTAGGGCATTGAGATGTTTGCACTTCAATAATCAGGTCTGCTGAAAATTGAGGCAGAAAGTTCTGTTTATTGTAACCTTATATTAGGTAGATATATTCTTGTGAGAAGGCAATTTGTGGCTTTTTCTCGACCGTGTGAAGAGAGAACCTTCTTGTTTACTTATTTATATTTATTTGTTTAATAATTTTGTTTGTACTAGCATTTTTTTTTAGAATTTCTTGTTTTAACTGGGACTTCAATGCTTATTACCAAGGCTATGTGATCTTATAGTTCCTACATGCATAGCTTTGTGTTCTAGTGGCTTAATGTTGCTATTTTCTTGATAGTCCTTGTGTTGATTCAAAGTAAATCACACTGTTTTTTCCTTCCATTTTTTGTTTTTTCAGGCCGTCTGCACAGAGGCTGGAATGTTTGCTCTCCGTGAGAGAAGGGTGCACGTTACCCAGGAGGACTTCGAGATGGCGGTGGCCAAGGTGATGAAGAAAGACACGGAGAAGAACATGTCCCTGCGCAAGCTCTGGAAGTGAGGCTCGTCATGCCTTGTTGTACTGCTGTTTCACGGCCTCCCTGAAGCTAGTGCCTTCATGTTCTTTTACTACCTTCCAAAGCAGTGGAATGGTGTAACCTATGCGCTTTTAAGTTACGCCGTGCATGCCTATGTTTAAAGTTTTCTTATAACAGATGTAGTATGTTGTTGCAAAGTTGAATTTTTCCAGATCAGCTAGATTACGGTATTAATACGTTGCTAGCTTGCGATGTACTGCGTTACAGTTGCTACTTGGTTTGCAGTTTACCAGCCCAGTCGTAAAGAACAGTGCATAATGGTTACTCTCTGATTATCAATGCGATGTTCGCTGCTTTTGTTTCCACGTTGTTAGAGCATCTCTTAGCCTAAGGGCTCTTAGTTAATAAACAGCCAAAAATCTTTGTTAGAAAGGGAAAACCGGGCCTCAAATAGATTCCTATCTGATTTCCCTCCACCCATGCTTGCTTGTATATCTCCCGTGTCCATATTTACAAATCACGTGTTCCCTCCCTTTATCTGCTGTTTTGGTTTGATTTTTCTGTGTCCCACGCTTGTTTTTCCAGAATTTTCCTTCTCTGCTGCTTTGCTGCTTCTACCCGCCGTAGCCAGAAATTCTTAGAGATGCCATTTGCAGCAGAATTGAGTGCTTGCAACTTTGCCGTGCTGGTGGGGTTTGATTCCCCAGATGCTGTAAGACCATCAAAAGCTTACGTTATGTTTGTTTGAACTTATCACTTATCAGTCCTGTTATAATATTTTTCTTTGACAACAAAACAATATTAGCCGGCTTATTAGCCGCAAAAACCATCAGACTTTTACTTGAAATCAGATTGACCTCCATTAGACCATCATGGAGGGCAGCGGCTAGCTCGGCTCTGAACGTCAAGCTATGTTAGTTTGCAGGATATTATCTGAATGGAAACAAAGGCACAAGTAATTAGATGTTAAATTTGGAATGGACAAAGGACAATAGTACCACCAGCACTTGCTTTTGAGAAGGGGTTAAGTACAGTCACAACTCACAAGTACTACTCTACTCACACAAGTACAGAGAGAGTGGAAGGAGCGTTGATTGGGCGAAACACACGTACAGCTCCCGTGACTCTGATCATAACAGCTCCCTACCCTTGAGGCCTTGACGCAGAGACCGCAGAGAAGGGAGTGTGGAGCAACACAGATTCAGTTTCTGAAAGAGGATGCAGTGTCTCATACAGTCATACATGATACATGGTCCCAAATCCTAATGCATGACAATTCACAAAAAAAAAAAAAAACCCTAATCCATGACTCTATGAGTTACGCCATACTTATCCAGCCATTCAGGACTTGAATATGTACAAGACCGGGTGTACAATATACGTGTAGTTAGTTCATCCTCCTACCATCTTCAGACCGCCTTTACTCCTCTGCTTTGAAGGCTTGAACATGCACACATGCAGCACAGAGACGAACAAAATCCCAACGAACATTATCTAGGAAGTTTTTCCCCCCCCCGCTCCCTACTACAATACCGGAGAGGAGGAGAAAAAAGAAATCGGTTTTCTAGTTTCTTTCACTTGCGAGCTTATAGGTTGTGTCTCGCGAAAAAAAAAAAAAACCCTGTAGGCATACAGTCCATACAAACTGAGCAGAGATACAATAGCTTATATACAAGTTAAAAGAAGGGGCCATCAAATAGGAGACCTGTCGGTGTGCTACTGGCAGTCGGGCACTGATCCAAAACGAAATGGAAACCGTTTCCATCAATCAACTTATTGAAACCTAAATCGGGTAGCGAGTACTTATTGGAACCTAAAGCTGGAGGGACACATGCCCACATGAGCACAAGCCTGAATGTTTTGGCGTAGCTCCACCTCCACATGCGATTGCACATGCTTGTGCCTGCCATCTGCCGCCTCCTTTCCATCAGCTCCAGCCTCCAGCCGGGCACATGATCATCGATCACCCGATAAGCCAGCGCAGGCGCTGTCACATGCCGGAATCGCATCTGTGTGCGTACATGTCTTGCCGACCTGTTCAGTGCATCTGTGCACGAGAGGTAATATTACAGAAGAACAATGGTTCCTGCCTCGTTTCCAAGTAACTTTCAAGCACATTAGGAGGCAGGCAGAACGGGATTCTGAGCTCATGTACAATTTCCTCGAATAACTTCAGACTTGAAGTTCGTAGTGTTCTGAGTATCTGTGTTTTGTAGGTGTAGAAAGATCA
>JAKNSH010313682.1:0-14528 GCA_027790015.1 Cymbopogon flexuosus
TGGTTCATTTCCTCTACACGGGCGGTATAACACTCCTATCCTTCTCTTGCCTTACTTTGAGTAGTGCTAGTTGTGTAGCTTAGTTCTAGTGGTAGTTCTTGCTCACTAGAAATAGGTTAGTGACTTAGCCTTGTTGTTGTGCTTAGAGATTTTAGCCTCTTGCTAGTATTGTGTAGGTGGCTTGCATAGCTTAGTTGAGCTAGTGCTAGAAGAGCTTCACCATCTTAAGTACTAACAACTTGTTTTAGTGCTTTGCAAGAAATTTTTATAGGCTATTCACCCCCCCTCTAGCCATTTAGGACCTTTCACTTAGCCTTTGTGTGGCTTGGTGACCATAACAATACTAGAATTGTCGTTAGACGGATTGTAACCATGGCAGTGCTAGCGCAAAACTCACTTTGCCATTATATTTAGTTATCTAACCAAGTTCTTTCAGTGTTGTTGCGGAAGTTTTTATAGGCTATTCACCCCCTCTATCCATTTAGGACATTTTAGAACACACTAAGGTGGTGCCTTCCAAGGTTGGCTGACCCTCATGGAGATGAATAAGTATTTAGTCCACAAGCTTATCTTGAGCCAGATAGGAAGTGGCTAGGGTCATTAGATGCAAAGAGTCAAGATGAGAGGATACGACGAAGATGGATAGATATGAGAAAGAAAAGGCTAAAGGAATTTATATGCATGGGTTTTGCTTTCACCGACCTAATGTTTTATAACGCTACAAAAATCCTTGTTAGAATCATCAATAATCTACTTGATGTATAGTTTTTAACTAATAGCGTGGTACTGGTAAGTGTTAATTTAATGTGGTTTGTGTTTTCTTGGCATCACTTAAGTATAGGTTGGGTTGAGTTGAGTTGAGTTGATCTCCAAAATAATATTGGAAATCACAATTTTATTAAACAATATGTGCTATAAAATGTAATCAAAGTTTGCATGACTATTATATACCCTAAGTATACATAATTGTTATTTTGTGGTTTTGTGATATTATAATCATGGTTCTCACCAAACTATTTAAAGAGGAATACAATGGTTGGATAATATGAAAAGTTATTGTGTGTCATTGTTCTTTGGTGGTAAGACACTTCCTCATTTTTGAATGTGACTATCAAGTGGATAGGACACATGCCCCCCGACCCCCAACTATGCAACATTAATGACTATAGGCTCAAACTAAGCCAACCTAAAACATCATGGACTTTATTTACACAATTTTAAGCTACTATAACAAAATAAAAAAAAAACAAGTGAGCTTTATCAGAATTTTTTTCATTATGTTATCTAATGTCCTTTCTGTTGTGTGTGTACAGCACACGCGCGCGTGCACGGGAGTGAGCATGTGTTTCATGCACTATGCATATGCGGGTGGGCTTGTGTTTCATGCGTGCATGTGTGTGAAGTTTTGGGATGCTCCCATCATATTTTCTTTGGCTTGTAACATAAAGATATGTGACTTTCTTGAAAAGGACAAATAGGACTTGCCATGTTGAACACCTAGATAAATTTGATGTTGTGGGTGTTGATGGTGAGGAGGCAAAATTTCTTTTGATGTTGATTTCCATACACTACTGAAAGTTGGTTGAAACTTTCATAAAGATTCATTCATAGTTTCCTTTGTTTTGCATCATGTATTTGTGTTTGAAATATGTAATTTGCTTCTTTTAACTTTTCATGTCATGGTGAGGAGCCAAAATTTCTTTGATGTTGATTTCCATACACTACTGCAAAGTTGGTTCAAACTTTTATAAAGATCCATAGTTTGGTTTGTTTTGCATCATGTATTTGTGTTTCAAATATGTAATTTGCTTTTTTTTTTACTTTTCATTTCATCTGTTTCTTTGATTTTGATTTCTACAAAAATTTACTGCTTATAGTAGTTAGTAGTAGTTAGATTGCTACAAATTTGCTTGGGATTTTCATAAAGATCCATAAGAAAATTCATTGTCTTGCATCATGCATTTGAATTAATATTCTGTTATTTGTATGTTCAAAATTTCTCTCTTATATTTTTCCTTTGTATTTATTATCCAAACTTGGTGTGAATTTATATTCCGCATTTGAATTTATTTTCTGTTTTTTTTTGTTTATTGAGTATTGAGTATTGTAGCATATGTTTTTTTTAGATAACTAAGCATATGTTATTTTAATTATGATTTATGATATGTCTTCCGTTATATTTAGGAAAGAATCTTGAGTGACTCAATTTTAGATATATTTAGAAACTTGGTGTGGAGGTGGACAGATGGGGAGGGAGGGGCGACAAAATTTGTGCGGTTCTAAGCTTTGTTTCACGGTTTTTTTTTTAGGTTTATTTGAGTGATTTGACCTTATTCAGACACGCTGTTGTTGCATATTTGCGTAATTTGTTGTGTCAAATTGCTATAGTGGTTAGAGGAGATGGGTCACACGAGTTCTGAACATTTTTTTTTATTTCACTTTTTTTTTAGAAAACTTTGCTTTCACTTATTTGGGAAATCTAGCTTGTGTATTGGACCTCACTTTCCTTTTTTTATTTCTTTCTATTTTTTTTGTGATAATTAAACCTCAGTTTCCACTCACAGTCACAGGCCTCCTGGCGCTCTGTCGTCAGCACTGACTAAAGCGGTGAAGCCCTTGGCGCCCGATGCCCACCACGTGTCGCCCTTGACGGTCGCCGTCGCTTGGCGCCGCACAGCCGCCCCCGCGCGCTGCTATATATGGCGCTCGTGCACCACGGCGCATTGTTTCATGCCTTTCGCGAGAGAAAGCGGGTCGAGTCGAATCGGCGGCTGATTTGACTTCGCTCACTAGCTATTCGAGCAAAGTGATCCGAGCAGTCACGGTTGCGGAAGCGGCGGGTCGGCCGGAGCCGGAGGAGAAACGTAACCAAGCCGAGGAGATATGAGCGGCGGTGGAGGAGGCGGAGGCCGAGCGCCGGCGGCGGCGCAGTCGCAGGAGCTGCAGCTGCCGCCGGGGTTCCGGTTCCACCCGACCGACGAGGAGCTGGTGATTCACTACCTCTGCCGGCGCTGCGCCGGGCTTCCCATCTCCGTGCCCATCGTTGCCGAGATCGATCTCTACAAGTTCGACCCCTGGCAGCTCCCAAGTACGTGTGCCGTCCGCCTGCCGCTCCGTGCATACGCAATACCAGTTTGTACGTTCCAAGTTTCTTGCCTCGCCTGTACCTGAATCCTGATTACTGTCTCTGGTTTGTGCAGGGATGGCGCTGTACGGCGAGAAGGAGTGGTACTTCTTCTCCCCACGGGACCGCAAGTACCCGAACGGGTCACGGCCGAACCGCGCCGCCGGCGCCGGCTACTGGAAGGCCACCGGTGCAGACAAGCCGGTGGGCACGCCGAAGCCGGTGGCCATCAAGAAGGCGCTCGTCTTCTACGCCGGCAAGGCGCCCAAGGGCGACAAGACCAACTGGATCATGCACGAGTACCGCCTCGCCGACGTCGACCGCACCGCTCGCAACAAGAACAACAGCCTCAGGGTACGTTGAGAGTCTTTGCTAATATCTCTTGTCCCGTTACTTAGTCACTGCCGTATCTAAGAAAGTTCAGATAAGAACGTAATCTTGACACGTATGGATCACAAAGAATAATTAGCAATTGAATTATCACTAGTAGCTAGGCGCGAAAAGAGATGGCGATCGAGCCTCCCATTTCTGAAAGTGTGAACCCCCTGGAGATGCTGCGCCGTGCGTCATCTCCTTGAGTTGCCAATTATCTCTTGTGCTTTTGCGAGCTACGACAGCGATCGGATACCGTCGAAAACGACGCATCAATAATGCCTACGGATTTCGCCGTTAACAAAATCGTATAATTGTTCTTGCTTTCTTTCTGTTGGATAGATAGATTGGGTGGGCGGTATGGGCGTGATTGATGAAATTGTTTTTAATTTCCTTTCGGTTTTCTGCAGTTGGATGATTGGGTGCTGTGCCGAATCTACAACAAGAAAGGCGTGCCGGAGAGGCCGGCCGGAGCCGGAGCCGGCGGCATGGCCGAGGCGAGCAGCCAAGGCGCGCAACAGGGGTCCATGGGATCGCCGCCGGAGCAGAAGCCGTCCGTGCTGCCGCCTCCCACGGCCGCGGCCGGGACGGGGCTATACGCGCCGGCGCCGTTCTCGGAGCTGGCGGCGTACTGCGAGGTCCGGCCGTCGGACTCGATGCCGCGGGCGCATGGCGCGGACTCGAGCTGCTCGGGCCACGGCCACGCGCTGGCAGCCACGTCGTCGTGCGGCGGCGGCGAGCGGCCTGAGGTGCAGAGCCAGCCCAAGATCGCCGAGTGGGAGCGCACGTTCGCCGGCGGCCCGGGGATCAACCCGGCCGGCTCGATGCTGGGGCTTGGCGGGCATCATCAGCTCGGCCCGGCGGCGGTCGGGGTGGGGCAGCTGCCCGCCGGCGACCCGCTGCTCCAGGACATCCTCACGTACTGGGGCAAGCCGTACTGAGGAAGGACGGTGGCTAGCCGCAATTGCCGTCATCGGGATGACTGGCCGAGCCGCCGCCGGCGATGAGGCCGTGTCGCGCCCGTCGTGGAGCTAGCAGGACTACAGGACCATTTGCTTATTGGTGATACGAGAGTTGAATTAAGATGTGTATATGCGATTGATTTGGTGATGGGATTTTTGTGTACTTATATCTACTACTCTTATAAAGATAAACCCCACTTGGGAAGTTCTATGAAAGCACGTTGAGCCACGTCACCTCTGTGGGGCCGGGGCGAGTTCTCCACTCCGTGTCCCGTCCGCTTCCTCAGTCCAGCGTACATCGCCGCCGCCAGAAACGCCTCCCCTGCGCCGATTCGCATGATGCATACGTACCGCCGCCGAGCAGCCGAGCGGACGGCTGATTGTGAGTATTTATGTCCGATTCCTAGGCAATGGAGGGCCGCATCCAGTGCGCAGCGGTTCACAAGACAGAGTCCGGCGCGGCACCGTGCGGGCGCGGCTCAGACGCCGCCGGCGTGTCCTCCGTCGCGGGAGGGGTATAGAGGAAAGTGCGAGGACCGCCGGGCCGCCGCGGGCTCTGTGGCGTGCGGCTGCTCTGGCCGGCCGTGCGAGCGAGGTCCGGGCACGGCGCCCGGCGGCCCCGCCCCTCCCCGTAAGCTCCGCCGCGGGGACCGTCGAGTGCGGCGCGGGCGGCTCCGCCCCTCCCTGCCGCAGGCGCCGTTGGGTGCAGCACGGACGGTCCGCCGCTCCCCGCCACAAGCTGCGTCGCGAGCGCCGTCGGGCCGGCTGCTCTGGCCGTGCTCGTGAGCGAGGTCCGCCAGGGGCGCCGCGCGGCGGCTCCGCCCTTCCCAGCACGCGAGCTCCGCCGGGCCCCGTCGGGTGCGGCGTAGGCGGCTCCGGCCCTCGACGCCGGGAGCTCCGCCGGGCGCGAGGCGGTGCCTCTGCTCATCCTCGCCGCGAGCTCTGCCGCGGGCGGCTTGCCGACCAGGGCAGGTGGATCCTGTGCCCCGCGGTGCCTAGGACGACCAGGGGTGACAGAGTCCATGCGCGATGGCAGGCATGGATGCTGGAACCCACGATCGACAACGGCCAGGTGGCTTGAAGGCTTGAAGCTCACGCCCGGCGACGGCCAGGGAGCTGGATCCTGCTACCGTTGACGGTCAGGACGGTGGAGTTGGAAGGAGGCGTCACTAAGGTGGAGTCAGAAGGAAGCCGAATAAACTGGATGGGGCCGTGCGTATGATGGGAGGAAAAATTGCTACTGAACTTTGCAAGGGTATTTTTGTTAATCATTTCTTAATTGGTTTTAAGCTCTGCTCTAAAATTGCATTTTTAGCACCGTGCAAGTACATATAATTTTGTACCTTTTGTATATTCTTTAGACCTTTACGTACATATACATAGTAAAATGTATTATATTTCATCCAAGATTAGCAAGATGGTTTTTCTTTAGTTTATTATCGAAATACTTTTACATTCCTCTTAACTTGATTTAAATTACTTTTGCATACCCGCAGCAACGCGCGGGGAATTCACCTAGTTATTAGTACTATATAATACACTGGAGTAATGCTTATATATGGAGTAATATTTATAGCATCTACTGGTCTGCCCCGAGATATTGCATTGCATTGGACCATTGGTATGCATGTAAGCACTCCTAAGTCCTAACCTTGACACTACGCACTAATTTCATATGTTGTGTTTGAATGTTTCAAGTGGTACAGTTAGATTTTACATGTATACGTATACATATATTTGCTATATTATTATCTTTACTTGTAATACTCCCTCCATTATAAATTGTAAGTCATTCCAAAAAATTTTAAAGAGTTAAAGCATCTTAGGTTTAACTAAATTTATTTATAGGATAAGATAATATCTTTTAGGATGACCACAAATTATCATTGGATTTTAAAGAGTCAAAGCATCTCAGGTTTAACCAACATATTTGTAAGATTTTACTTTTGATGACGAGATCAAGATGTCCTCGATCGTTTTCTTAAGATTAGACAACTCTATTCATCGCAAAAGTTAGTACTAATATTTCTAATTAAGTTCTTGTGTTTACTTCCTGCCTGCTTGCTTCAGGAGAATTCGGCTTCAAAATTTTGTACATTGCTGCTTGGTATTTTTCTAGTAAAGTTTGGAGGGGTTTGCACCCCCTATAGCGTTTTTTTTTTAAAAAAAAAAGTCGAAGAGTAAGAGAGTTTACAAACAAGGACAGCAAATTAAGGTATTCTAGTAAAGTTGGATCAGGCCCCCTTTCAAACGTACAAGTTCAATTTTATTTCACAGAAAAAGTGAAAAAAAAAATGAAGAGATGTTCAAGTTCAAAAGAAGCCGACACCACACACCAGTTGCCAGCGGACATCTCTGAACATGACTGCATGATCAATGCCATCCTCATTCCTGCCCAGATCAATGCCATCTTCATTCCTGCCCACGCTGCAGGTTGCCCGAGTAATTATAAGTACAACACGTGTTTTTGAGAACGCGCGTGTAAAACGATGGGATATTGTGATGTGTGCCCCGTTGTCTCGATCAATCCGTTGCTGCCATATATACGTGCCATGTGCTGCATATGTATGTATAGCGAATTTTATATCTTAATTTTTCATACCAAGTGCCATCATGCGTGAATGTCGTTTACATGGTGCATGCATCTTTACACAATATCACAGATTTCATATTCTCTGTCCGTCCACGCGTCGTGTCCCTCCAAGCTCCCACAGGACCGTCGCCTCATGGACTCGCGGTCCCTGCGCGTAACGTCGCGGATAAAGCACCGCCGTTTGGGCTCGGTTGCAGCGGTCACGCTCACGCGCGCGACATCGAGATGACATCGACCATCTGCGCTTATGGAACTCTATATTCGACTTCTATGAGGTCTGGCCATCAAAATTCTATGTTTTACAGTTCATTCTTCCACAATCATACAACCTCTACATCTAACACTATATTATTTATAGGATCCACAGTTAATTTTTTTTATTTCTCCTCACCGACACACCTATCTTCTCTTTCCACCTAATTCTTCTCCCCTGCTCTCTCCCCACCATGACCGCCGCTGCGCCTGCGCCCCCCGCGACCGCGGCCGCCCGCCCGTGCCCTGCCGGCGGCCGCGCCTACACCGCCCAAATCGCCTCTTGCCCCAACTCGGAATCCGCCTGGGCGCGCCACGACTCCGTCCTCACCGAGCTCCCCTGCGTGCTCGTCCTCCTCCTCCCGCTCGCCGCTGCATCGGAGGAAACGCCGGCGCCGGAGAAGGACACAGCGGCGGCCAAGGCCGCGCTGCTGGAGCGGCACGCGGCGCAGCTCGCGAGGCTGGAAGCGCCTGCGCCGTCCCCGCTCGAGGAGCGAGCGGCGGGCGGCCTCTCGCAGTGGACCTCTTCCACGGTCGCGGCGGCGGGCGGTCTCCAGCGCGGCCGGCGGCGGAGGCCGAATCGAGGCTCCGGCGCGGAGGCGGCCTGCCTCACTCCTTCCCGCACCCCTTCTCCCGGACCTCGCGCACTTCGCCATGAACTACGCCATCGTCGTCCTCGTCGTCTCCCTCTCCCTCCTCTGGCACCCCGCCTCCCTCATCGTCTTCCTCGTCTGCATGTTCACATGGCTCGTCCTGGGCCTTGCCCGCGCTCGTTGTCGCCTCCTCCACGCGTCCACCCCGGGGCCGCCGCCTTCGGCCGCCGGCGAACCGCACATGGGCGCGAGGACGGAGCTCCCTCGACGACGGTCTCTCTCCGGTGCGCGTTCTCTCTCCTCCACGCTGGCGTGATACCGCGCGGCCTGGAAGTCGCTAATTTTGGCGTTCGCTCAAGCTTTCTGTGGCGTTTGTAGTTCCCCGCTATAGGCTTTTGGAACGGTATATACGTTTTCGCCGGTGCGGATGGTCTCAAGCCCTGTGCCCCAGGCCGCGATGCCGGCCGATGCCTGCAAGAACACTCTAGACCGTACCTGCGACTGCATGCGAGCGTCAACGTGAAGCACGGGCAGCATGCCGAATTCGCAGGTAGCAACGCCACGCCGGAGACCCGGACGGAACCACACAGTTTTAATTTGCTGCGTGCGTGCTCCGGTGCTCGTTTATTTGCCGCGTAATTTACGTGACGGAAGCCGCTACACGGCCGGCCGGATCTATCAGAGCAGCCGATCGAGAGGATAGAGAGGCAAGCATGCCTGAACCCCGCAAACTCTTCTCTCCTCGATCGAGGAAATTCCACTCAAAGTCTTTAAGGTCGATCGATTCACCAACAACAGTTCGTGGCTCCTCGACCTCGTGCACATCCATTCTTTCTCTCTGATAAGCGCGTTGACGGCCTACCCCTTCCGTACGTGGCAGCACCGGGTGCCGGGTGAGTGCGTGCGGGCAGCCGTGGCACCTCGGACATGTTCGCTCGATCGGCACACGCAACCCTGCAGGACCGGTCGAGTACGTACGTGTGCAGGCACCGATCCACACATCTTCAAATTCAAAAGCTCTGATGTCAAAAAAAAAAAAATCAAAAGCTCGGTCAATTGGCACGTGGGCAGCATCGATACGGGCGGATCGGAGCATCGCCGCTAAAGCGCACGACGACGAGACGCGGTTGCACGCGTGGCCGGCCGGCGAGACTTCATCGTCGTCGGCTCGTCGCGGTGCACCGTGCCGTACGCCCACGGCCTCCCTCGATTTCGATCTTGGCCTCTCGGGGGCGGCGTGCGTGCGTGCGACGCGGACCGCCGTACGCGGCTGCGCGGTCGGCATCAGGGCTCGGGTCTCCCCCGGCCCGCCGCCTACGAAAAGCAAGCAGAGACCCCTCGCCACGTTACTACACGTCGGCACGTCCCGTTCGCTCGCGCGCGCCACGGATGAAGAGCATTGCTCTGCACGCGCGCGCCATGCGTCCATGCCGTGCGCGAAGCAATGCGCCAGCTCCGAATGGCGACGGGGCTTGGAAAAGTACGAAGCGCAATTGGTGGATGGTGTGGCTTGTCAAGCAAATGGGCTTTGCTGTCGGCGTCGGATGGGTTTACGTCTCGGCGGGCTTTTACGTTGCATGGGCCTGGTCCTGGTCAGGTGGCTGGACGCTGGGCCTGCGTACCCCTGGGTTGGCCTGTGGGCTGGGGAGAAAGGGCGATGTTTTGTCCAAAAAAAAAAAATGTGCCTAATAAAATGGTGGGAAAATTAGCATGAGAGGGCATGTTAAACGTCTGCGTCTATACTTGTACAATCCAAAAAAAAATAGTATTGCAGGGTGGAATTGACAATGTTGAGTTTATAAAAATGTTGTTTGGATTGCACCCATGTCATTTTTAGAAGAATCTATGAGCACGAAACGTGTGCCATGCATTAAACTCTTGAAGCAAAAATATAATTAAAATGAGACATGACATTAATTGGATATATAAATATAAATAATACAGTAGTGATTCCAACCTTTTTTAATAAAAGATCATACACACTTATGTGAGCTTCCAGTAATTATCTAAAAAAAAATGTGAGCTTCCAGTTGCTGGGCTAATAATATAATACATGTGCAGTGCTTATGTATATGATACGAAGATGCTATACCACCGGTCATCAGCGCGCGAAGGCATCGAGCGCACCGGCGTTGCGTACTTGCGTAGTAGTGGCACTGCATGAAGCTTTCGACAACCACGATGCCGCTTGAAGGTTCTAGTGCAAACCTTGTAGGTTTGATTGTGAAGTGCTTGGAAACTGTGAGGTTCTTAGTAAGAGTGAATGGGCACTTGTCACCAGTATTCACTCCTACTCGAGGCATTTGACAAGTTGACCTAATGTCACCATATTTGTTCCTTTTATGTGCCGATGGCCTCTCTCAAGCATGCTGAAATTTTCAGGCTTTGCTCAATGCAATGACCGGGAGAAGGTGCTCTACGCTTACGGACCAAGGACCACCACTAGACTAGTGGGAGTCTTACCAGTATGGGTCTGCCAATACTAAGGTAATAATATTCAACACATCGTTTCTTTTGTTGCTAAGACAAAATTGGGCTATATGAACACTATCACTACTGGTGGGAGTGTTCACAACTAGCTGCGATAGTGTGGTTTTGGCTGGTGGGAGTGTTCACAGCCAATTGTGATAGTATGACCATGACTATTATACGTGTTTCAACACTTTGTAAATGTTGTATATCTTTACAATTGAGTCGTGATTCTCGTTACGCCAGGGTTAATTAGTCCATACTCCATTTCCAAGTTTCACAATGAAGTCATCTTTCCAAGTTTTCAAAAGTTAACTAGACAATTAGGCTATTTGTTTCTGGGTTTTGTTGGCAGAAGCCAGATAAACCAAAATAAAGATGATCAACACCTATTGTCAGAGAACACCACTCGATGCTGATCCACACCAGTGTTCTCTAACAATGGGCGTTGATCATCATGTTTCATTAGCTGCTTAGGTGTTGCGTTGTTGTTGTATCCTTCAGGTAGTTGTGGCTTCATTGTATTACCTAGATTGGCGACTTTATATCTATCTATATATATATATGTACTCTCTCCATCCTATTGATTCTGTCGTTTTGGACTCCGTGTCATCTTGTTTAATCTTTCGTCTTATTCAAATTTGTTATAAGAATACTATTTATTTTGTTATTATTTAATTTATCATTAGTGATACTTTAATATTGATTGATTTATTTTATTATTTGCATAAATTTTTGAATAAGACGGATGGTCAAATACGAAGTCAAAAGTCAAAAACAACAAACTTAATGAGACGGAGAGAGTACATAATATGGAAGAGCTAACGTTTCTTCTCTTCCATTTTTTTTTCACTCCCTATAATATAAACTATCCTAACACACACTTTGTAGTTTGTATCTTATATCTGACACAAATTTATGATTCTTGCTTATACGAGTAAAAACAACACACATTCAACAACAATGGAGCGTCAGATTTTAAGATGTATTGCATGCAATTGTACACTTACGTTTGCTAGTAAATGAGAAAATGATAAAAGCAAAAGGTAGGTCCCAGTGATCAGCACAGGCGTACAGCGCGCATGCGAACGTAATCAACACAGCCACGCTAGCCGTTTCCATTTCCGGCCCTGCAATCCTGCACTGGCGCGAAAGCCACCCACTCACGGCCTCACCTCCACCCCCGTCGATGGCGGCCTCTCCTTTACTCCTCAGTGCTCACGCCGTCCACAGTCCACTAGTGGCATCGGCTCCCGCATAAAGATCCACACCACTTGAGCAGCTAGCTCAAGGAAAGGCGGAGGCCGGAGGAGAAGGCTGAAGTGGTACGTTCTTGCTTGAGCTGAGCTCTTCCTGTCCGTGGTGAACGGAGGATGGGGCGCGGCAAGATCGAGATCAAGAGGATCGAGAACTCTACCAACCGGCAAGTGACCTTCTCCAAGCGCCGGGCCGGACTGGTCAAGAAGGCCCGGGAGATCGGCGTGCTCTGCGATGCCGAGGTCGGCGTCGTCATCTTCTCCAGCGGCGGCAAGCTCCACGACTACTGCTCGCCCAAGACCTCGTATGTCCGTTGCTCTGTATTTTTTCTGTCTTGTGCTTGTTTATTACGGAGTATCGTTCTTCTTCTTCTTTTTTTCTTCCGCGTGCAATGGAAACTGATCTTAAAGACGCAAATTTGGTTTGGTGGTAGGCTGTCCAGGATCTTAGAGAAGTACCAGACTAACTCCGGGAAGATACTGTGGGATGAGAAGCACAAGGTGCCTGCCCTTCACTTCAGTTCCCGCTTGCTTTGACGATTTGTGTCAGTGCCACGACAGATTGGTGATTTAAAAAATTTTATTGTCTGAATTTCAGATCCTGAGTGCAGAGATCGACAGAATCAAGAAGGAGAACGACAACATGCAGATTCAGCTCAGGCCAGTGTTTCTGTTTCAGATTTGCTACCAATTTTTAGCTGCGCGCGCACTTCGCTAGTTCACTGTTCGTGTGTGTTCATGTTGTAAGCATGTCCGTGACTTGTGATGATGCAGGCATCTGAAAGGCGAGGACCTGAACTCCCTGCAGCCCAGGGAGCTGATCGCCATTGAAGAGGGTCTCCAGAATGGGCAGACCAACATGCGCGACAAGCAGGCAATCCTTCTTCATCTAGTTGCTCCTTAGCTTCTTTGTTGCTTGCAGCACGCAAGCCAGGCATATTTTCATTAGGCGAAAGTTTGGTTTCTGATTCTGATGTTGGTTTTATTCCACTGTTGCTGCAGATGGATCACTGGAGGATGCGCAAGAGGAATGTACGAGCTCTAAACTTGAATCCTATCCTTTGTTACTACTCTATACATCCTGGAGTACTTTTTTCTTTGTCTTTTTTTTCTTTTGACAGAAGTTGTTGAGTAATTTTCTTGAGTAAAAAAAAAAAAAACACTTGAGCTCCTGATTCAGGTTTTTTTTGGCAGCTTTTGATTACTAATAGCCATTTGTGATTGATTGCAGGGGAAGATGCTGGAAGACGAGCACAGGATGCTGACTTTTAGGATGGTAATTCTCCCCTTCTGAATGAATAGCAGTTGAAAGTTGAAACTTTGCTTGATGTTTCCTAGTTTCCTCCTTCCACTCCTTATCATAGCTTATCAGTATGCAATATTCTGAAAATTTCCAAGGGCATAAAAATTCTTCTACTTTGAACACAAGTATACTCACCGATTGGTATTCAAGGTGATTTGTCAGACTTACCAACCCAAGACCAAACTAACCAGACAAAGTGAAGACGAAAATTGGTTTCCTTATCCCTAGTGAAGTTCCTGTATTATTACCAACCCAACACCTGAATCACCTGATGGTCTGCATATCAATTACTGAACCGCCTAAACCCTCTCTAGAAGTTCAGACTTTGGTGAAGATTAACCTCATTCTGCAATTGCTGAAAGAAAACTAAAAGTTGATAGCTCACTGAAATTTCCCCTTCCTGTTCCCAGCATCAACAGGCTGTTGATCTGAGCGGCGGCATGAGGGAGCTGGAGATCGGATACCATCAGGTCCAGCATGACAGGGATTTCACTTCCCAGATGCCGTTCACCTTCCGGGTGCAGCCCAACCACCCCAACCTGCAGGAAGACGAGTAGCAATAGCTACAGCCTGCTGGACAGTGTTCTGCGTGCTCTGAACTGAAGCTTCTCACCTGCAGCTTCTACTATCTTGCATTTCATCATTCAGCATTAGCTGGGTATCTGTCTTTTCTTATTAATAACGATGTTGTCTGTCAGTTATCACTACTATGTGTTCGTGTCTTGTGCGTCTCTTTTGACTTTGTTGGGCTAACTTCCGTCCAAGTCAGAGATGATGACAGCGTTGATTAAGGCTGAAATGTGCAATTAAGCCCATGCTTGCTTTGCTTGATCTCAGTTCTGGTTGGTGATGATTGATTTTTAGGTAATGGATAAATAAATATCCGGCCTCTACATCCAAGGATGTACACAGCCAATTATTACAGAGCTTCGAAACCCAACAGCGTCAAAAACAGAGACTAGGACACTAAAGTAAACAATACAGATGTTTCCAGCCATTATTAGAGATTTCTAAAGCAATTGTTTCTAGTCTCTTGCTGATCGACGAAAAGATAATCTTTGATTGGTTATCACGCTGCAGAGGTGCCCAGAAGCGGAGCCAGTACGCCTCCCTGAAAATAACCTGCATAATAGAGTTAGTTTTAAGTTTGTGAAAGATGACATCATTCCGGCACCGCCAGATAGACCAACACAAAGCAGCTACCCCAACCCAAATGATGCCTCTAAGCCTTTTGTTCATATTTCGAAGCCAAGTTCCGAACATATGGCGAATAGACCTGGGTTGAGTTAATCCAGTAGCAAAGAAAATAATCCTCCAAATCGTCTTAACGAAAGGGCAATCAATGAATAAGTGTTGGATAGTCTCATTCAAATTACAGCAGATACATTTCTGACTCCCTTTCCAGTTCTTTCTAGCGAGGTTGTCTTTGGTTAGAACAACTCCCCTTTGTAGGAACCAAAGAAAGATTTTAATCTTTAGAGGAACTTTTATTTTCCAGAGTTTCTTATGTAGAAAAGGTGGTTGTGTATCAATAAGATCATGATACAATGATCGGACGGAGAATAACCCAGATTTGGTTAAGCTCCATCTAAAGAAGTCCGATC
>JAKNSH010313698.1:0-11092 GCA_027790015.1 Cymbopogon flexuosus
GCTTGAGAAATCGGAGCACCTCAGAGACGATTCTTTCACCATCCGGTGCGACATCGTCGTTATCAACGAGTCCGGCTTCAAGTTGGAGATGGCCGTTGGTGCCCCTGCAACTCCAGGAAGGTTCGTTTCCGTGCACCCATCTGACCTGCACCGGAATCTTGGCGACCTCCTCCGGAGCGAGAAGGGCGCCGACGTGGTGTTCGATGTTGGTGGCCAGACGTTCGCGGCGCACCGGTGCGTGCTCGCCGCCCGGTCACCAGTCTTCAGCGCAGAGCTCCTTGGCACAATGAAGGAGAGCAACATGACATCAGGTGTTATCCGTGTAGACGACATGGAAGCTCAGGTGTTCAAGATACTGCTCTACTTTGTGTACACTGACTCATTGCCAGCCGAGGAGGAAGACGACGACGACATCATGTGCGAGCACCTGCTTGTTGCAGCTGACAGATACAACTTGGAGAGGCTGAAGCTGATCTGCGAAGACAAATTGTGTGGGCACATTGATGTGGGCACAGCAGCCACCATACTGACGCTAGCGGAGCAACACAACTGCCATGGGCTGAAGAAGGCATGCTTGGATTTTCTCAGCGTTCCTGCAAATCTGAGGACAGTCGTGGCCACTGATGGCTTCAAGCATCTAAGCAAAAGCTGTCCAGATGTCATGGTGGAGTTGATTGCTATGCTTGTCACATGAAAACAGTAACAGATCATTGTTTCGGCTTGTTATTACCTGAGTTTTTAGTAGCATGTGGCCATTACTTTATACGACATCACGAGTATTATAAGATGCAAAACTACCCTGTTCAATGTCATCTCGATTTTGTCAGGTCATCTTTGTTATCATCTAATGAGGTCAAGAGGATCTCAGTTTCGTACAGAGATGCCTAAGGGTCTATTTTGTATCTAATGAGCTAATAACAAGTTACCTGTAGTTGTATATATGGATGTAAACACAGTAACGAATTGCACGACTATAGCTCAAAATGAACTTGTTAGCGAATTGATCAACTCTAGCTAGTGCGTGGATCCGAACACCATAGCGATCACATTTTATTAGCTAAATACAACTAACTAGCTATTAGGGAGTGTTTGGTTTGGGCAGCTGGCTAAACTTTAGTCCGTTTAGTCCACTTTCTACCAAACACATGGACTAAATGTAAGCTAAAAGGGGAGCTAAAGTTTAGCTCACAAGGAAAGCTAAATTGAACTAAACGGGAGGCTGCCTCACCTTTTAGTCTATTTGGATCCAAATACCCTGACTAAATGGACTAAAAGAGGTCTTTTAGTCCACCAAACCAAACATGCCCAACTAAACTTTAGCAACTGGTTTAGCTACCTAAACTTTAGCTCCTTTGAACCAAACAAGATTGTTGGAGGATCCAAATTACCGAGCTTACTCGTAGCCTCTTAGGTTACCTAATAATAACTCCGCTAATAAGATGCTATATTAACTGACTTTCTCCAGCTACACCAACTAACAGTTAGTTGCCTAAATTCAGATAAGCGCTTAATAATCTATCAAAGCCCTACATAGATAGAGCCAAAACAGACAAGTACTCATTCATGGGTTACTATACTTTAATTATTTGTTACTGGCCGTGTTCGCTTATTCTTATTTCGGCTTGTTTTAGTTTGTTCTCTTCTATTAAATCAGTCGAATCAGTTGGCTTATCAACCAGCTGTTGTTAACTTTTCACTCGTGCAGCAAATGTTTTATTTCTAGACTCAATGAGTGTACTAGCTAGTAGTTTTATTAGAAGTTGCACCTAAAATTCGTTTTTGTTCGTCTATATATAAAAATCTTATTCTGTGTGGGTTTGATGATAGTTTGTTGCGGAATATGTCGCCGCTAATATGCCATGTTACCATACCATGAGGTATATAGTATATTTTTTTGAATATGAAAAAAGGGTTGCATTGCACAGAACGAAGGTTGAAGAGTTTGGAAACAAACCTGTCCGGTGAACACCACCAAACACGAGGAATAATATATTTTTCGAAAGATCAACACGAGGAATATGTGACTGAGCTAATGAAATTACAGCTTCACGGTGACTTGAGGGGGCAAAGAAACTATAGCTTCACAGTGGCTTGAGGGGGCAAAAGGATTGGCATTTGGCAAGGCCGTGCAAACTGCAAAAGTGCAAACATGTTGATGAATCAGCTGAATGCGCTTGTTAGTTCTGGATTCCGCTTTCTCTACGCGTTGGCGTACTCGGTGCTCTACAGTTTGCGTAGCCAGGCACAGTCTTCCCCACTCCCCAAATTCCCGGCGCGCGCGAACGCCGTGACACTTCCCCTTCGCGCCAAAAACAAAACCCTAGGTCTCCACCACCTTCATGGAGCCACCGCCGGTGGAGCGGCAGGTGGCGGAGATTGCGGCGGAGCCCGACCGCGCCGCCGCGTACGCGCGGTTGCTCCACCTGCAGCGCGGCTGCGCCGACGACCCCTCCTCCGCCGCCGACCTCGCCGCGGAGTTGCCGTCCACCCTCCTCCTGCTCCTCCTCCGCGACGCGGCCACCGATGACGAGGCCGTCGCCGCTTCTGCGCTCAAGTGCCTCGGCTTCGCGCTCTACCACCCCGTCCTCGTCTCCACCATTTCAGGTACTACTAGTTCTCTGTGCTCACATTTCTTCAGCTAATTATCCAGTGTTTGGTTGTACAAGATCTAGATTAGGGAATTAATTGGACCTGGTGGGACTTAGCTTCTTCTGTTAATAAGTTTGCTTTTCGTTATGAAGCATATCACCCTTCAACCGTATTACTGTAAGATGAAAAGTAAATCTTTTGCACTCGCCTGAATCTGAACTCCACCAGCGTGTTTGACATTTGTAGCTCATTTTTGTTTTTTACTTTCTACTGTTGCCTGGCAATTAATCTGAGGCCCTTCCATTTTGGAATGTTATTTGTACTGTTTTTCGACTATTGTCACTTTTACTACCAATCTCTTTGGTCCTTTTGGGTTCATCCTTCTTAAAATCTAACTTGAATATGGTCCTCCTCTGTTTTTTATACATGATTTGCTGTAACGTTGTTTTAAAAAATACAGCTAACAATGTATTTTCTTATTTTACAGCACAGATGGCCCAATTGGTATTGGATACCTTGGTACAGATAATCATGAATACCCGGATGAAGGTTGATCTGGCTGACCATTTTTTTCCCTTTTTCAAGTGCTTAAGGTGCTAAATTTTGTGTGCAGAATGCGTATTTGATCTCTCAGTACTTGAGTCTTATTTTCTCTGTTAATTCTTTTACTACAGTCGGCTTGTAATTTGGGTGTCTGGTGCTTCTCAGTTCAACAATTGGAGCCATCAATTATAGAGGATAGAGCAAATCCAATGCTTCTTGCCATTGTTCATGCGCTCGACAATCCATTTGGTTCCCTCTCCACAACATTTGAGGCAGCTCAGGTTGTTCTGCACACCTAAACTATGTTATATTTCATTGCCTTTTTCTGTGGTTTTATGATTTTCAATGTACATTCTGCAGCCGAATTGTTCATGTAACTAACACCCTACTTTCTTAGCGGTGTTTATTACAAAATAACCATATGCTTTCACACTGCTTCTAATTTCACAGGAATTTGCCTTAAATCATGCAAAAATCTTATTAGCATCCTTTGCTCCTTTTTCTTCGTCTGTCATCTACCATATTATGATGTAACTTGGAATAGTGCTTTTAAAAACTTATGCTATAGGCTATCATGAGGCTTGCTGGTCAAAGTCCCAAAAGAATGAGGGACCTATCAAGCTTGTGGGTTCCACCAGTGTACGGAAGACTCTTAAGTGCTGACAAGACAGAAAGAGACATGGCAGAAAGGTGCCTTATTAAGGTGTCATGTGTTATTCTACCACCTCAACCTCTCCTTTCCAAGGTAATTAAAGATCAATCTTAGATGTTGCTTTAGCACTATTAGAAGCAACTCATATGAATGTGTTTCTTGCAAATTCATGGTACATATGCACATTGTGGTATATTTTTTGTTTTTGTTTTTGTTTTTGTTTTTTGTTTTTGTAAATGGAGCATTTAAGCCAACTTTACTGTCTGGGTGCATTGTAACGGTGCGCACCCAAAGGTTCAAGTAGATGGGTTGAGTTATTATGATAAATCTTGAGGGCAGCTTCATGTGGACAAGCAATGATTCAATACATTTTTTTTTTGTGGCTGGAATGCCAAGGCAATTTAGCTTAATTGCATTAGTTTTACATATTGGTTGACATATGGATGTCGGCACAACAGTAACTGCACTGTGAGCTTTAGTAGAAATGAGTAGAATATCAGCAAACTAATTCTCTATCAATAGTATAGCATTATTAAAAAAAATACTTGAAATCAACTCTGAAACCATAGGCCTAGAGGCTTCACAACATATCCCTCTACTATTGAAATGGCCTGCAGTAGCCTACCCCAACTTGCTTGGGACAAAAGGCTAAGTTGTTGTTGATTGAAATGGCCTGCAGTTCTATTACTTTCAGTTCAGGTTATAGAATCCGTCCACCACCAAAAAACTGGAAATTATTACTTTTTTCTCGAACACGCAGGAGAGCTGTGTCATTGTATTAATAGGCAGAAAAGTACAGTCACAAGAACATTCTGATTCCATGGCTGGAAAACACACTCGCCCTAGAAGCAAGGAAAACACAGTACAAAGCAATTATACTCATTGAAGCAACTCAGCCAGCGCCTTTGCGCCTGCCAGTGCCAGGATCCACAAATGGCCCTGGTCGGTAGCTTCTAGAGCACAACTTGGATACTTGGTTGCTCCCCATTGAATTATTTAATAGATTAATATAGGCAACTGTGCATATGGTGCAGGTTGTTAGTTATACCAATTTTTTATGTTGCATTTGATATCTGATTCATTGTTTTTTGTGTGTTTACTCTTTCCTGGAGTTGGCTTATTAAATGGTTCAGTGTTTCTTCTGCAGCTTTGCATATTTTCTGCATGTTTTACTTGCTGTGTGATCTGCTCTCCTATCCTCAATGAGCTTATCTATTGATTGTTTCCCAATTTATTTTGATGCTTGTGTACAGGCTGTTGCTTCAGACCTTGAGCAGAAGCTACTCACCTATATGGTAAATATGCTTGATGATCCTTCCAAGAAAATTCAAACTGTCAAGTCATGGGGATGGATTGTATCTTTGCTTGGCCCAGATGCAGTGAACAATAGACCTCTGCTCAATAAACTCCTAAAGGTTCCTGAGTGGATGTTTACTGATCTAAACCCACAAGTTCAGGTCGCTACAATGGTGAGTTAAACTATTTGTCATTTTTCCAGACTACAATTTCTTTTGTAGTATTTTGAACATTCTCTGTTACATTATGATAATCTTTACAGATTTGCAGGTTTCCTGGAAAAATTTGGTGGATGCATTTTTTCCTTCTCAGGCAACTGAGATTGTGGTCAAACAACCTGTGATCCCCCCATTAAAACCCATTGAACAAGCAAGTGCACAGGTGAAATGGATAAGATTAATTATGAAGCCTTTATGTCGAGTTCTGTCAAGAAGTCGCAATATTGTACTTAGCTCTTCTTGTTTGAGTACATGGCATTACCTTCTACATAGACTTGGTAATATGACCAATCATTTACCCATTCTGGAGGCTGCTTTTGGACCAATACTCAAAATAATCTTTTCTTTTGGGGTCAATGATCAGAACAAGCCGCTGTGGTCATTTTGCTTGTATCTTTTTCATGATTTTGTTTCATCAAAAAATAGGGATAGAGAGGATGTGTATGCTCCAGTGAATCAGAACTTGCTAGCTCAGTCGTGCACGCATATCAAGGCCTTATTGGATGTTCAACATATCAAATGGTTACCATGGGATATTAGTTGCTTTAATTTCCACCTCAATATTCTTGGCATAATTCTTAATCCAGAACTATTCCAGGACATGGTTCCTGAAGCAATGGTGATTGTTATGGATTCTGCAACAGAGATTTTCAGATTTCTTCTACAAGGTATTCAAATCGAACTTAAAGAGCAGCGTGCTTATGAACAAGTTAAAGAATGCATTACTAATGTTTGCAAGTTTGTAAAGCAGTTGTTGCTGGATCGTGTAGGAAAGAATAGTGTTAACAAGTGTGCTGCATTACTGGAATTTGGTCTTCGGTTTGTGAAAATTATTGTGGAGGAACTAGATCATTCTCTGTTAGCTTCTGAAAACATTGAAGTATGCTTAGATATTGAGCATATAAAGGAGAACCAAAATGCAGAATGCAGTTCAAAGCTGTCTTTACCAAGAATCAGATTACTCTCTTACATGGAGATGGTTTCTCCAGCAGTTTATGTGACTGCACTGTCTCTGTCCATGATATCTCAGTATACTGGAGAGCTGTCTCGTAGAGATGCAGCGAAGTTGGTTTTAATTCTGGCTTCATCATCAAATGTCGTGGAGAGTTTTCGTACTGCTGTCTCTTTTATGTATATGCAGATCGGGCAGCTGACATGTAATAGGGAAAGATCAAAATGGTTGATGATTTGGAACTCGTTTGCAAAACAATTGAACAGTCAAATTATATCTTATTTGGAAACCAATTCTGGATTAAGTTACCATGATGTTCTCCATCAGTTCTTCTGTTATCCAATCCTTAATCTTTTATACCCCAAGGGGATATCCATTCTTTTGAATGCTGAAAACAGCTCTGAGTCAAATGTAGTGCAAGACCTGGAGATGGAATCAACAATTGAAGTTTATAGATCCCTCTCTACAAAGTTCTGTAATTCTAAGTTTTCTTCCAAGGTTTTCTTTGATGGTTTTTACAAATACTTGGTTTGCACTATTGACGAAAACATAGCATTGTTCCAAGCCAACCTTGAGCATTTGTCGGATAAATTCAAAAATGCTACTATCCTTTCTGCCCTTGGTGAAATAGTTATTGGACTGTTAGAGAATGATCAAATGTTGACCTATGCTAACCAAGAGTTGAAGGAAGGAAGCGAAGATTCTTCTGTGTGCAGACAATCTAAACTTTTCTTGAATTGGTTCAGGGTTGCTAATAGGTTTGTTGACTTACACTTCTAAATGGAACACCTGTATCTATCCTGCCTACCATGCGGATGAATCTTCTAAATGGAACACCTGTATGCTAACCTCAGTCTGTTTCAGTAATCTATAAGATTTTTATGTTATGCAGGTTTATGAGGTTGTCAAGTTTTTATTTCAAAGCAAATCCAGCTGGACAGCACCAGGTCACAAGCAGGTATTTAAGCAGATTTACAAAATTGCAAACTTGTCTGTTGATGTTAATGGAATTAAGCTGCTATTAGTTGCGTGCTTGAGTTTACATCTCAGTTCTTGTAACTTGGTTGTGCTTCAGGTTTTTTTCAACTTTATCTAATTTTGCTGGGCATCTCGAACTAAAGGAAGACATTCTTCTCCTTTTCGAGGTATGTGGCATACAGCTGTTCATGTTGCTAAGGGTGTCCGCTTCATTTAGTCCTACTCTTTCTAGAATTCGGGCAAATGACGCAAAGCACATACTTTATGCTAACAGCACGAAGACACCATTTTGTCCTTGCAGATTATTGGAGACCAACTTACCGAGTGGCTCTCTTTAACTAACATATTGTACTCTGAAACACAACAAGGAGAAATTATTGTTCATATTGAGAACCTTTGGCTCAAGATGGTTGAGTGCCTGAAGAGGAGTCAGCTAGTCGGTGATGTTCCCTTAATAAATCAGAGGCAGCGACTTCTTCAAACTGCACTCAATCACCGACATCACCCCATTTCAGTTGCAACAGCATCAGTTTGCAGAGCAGCAACATATGGCAACGCAATCCTGCACCCTGGTTGCTTAATTTCTGAATTTGATGAGTTATTAATGCATAGAAGAAAGCCTCTTAATAGCTCCAGGAAAATAGACAACACATCCAATTCTACTGATCTCATGGCCGCGAGAGATGGTGGATCTGTGAATGTCTCAGTGGGTTTGGGGAGGAAGAGGCTGAAGATCATGAAGTATTCAACTAAACCAAAGGAGCTTAACAAAAATATGGCCCACATTGGTTTCCTGCCACTTCATGTGCAAAATAAAGTGTGCAGGAAACCAGAATTAATATTGGAAATGCTGCAGAGAAAGAAATAGTTGTTTGAACTCAATGTTCATGGTTTGAAGAACTTAAATGTGTACATAGTTTTTATGCATGACATATATGTATATCCAGTGGAAGGTAAGTACAATGATCCCTTGCAAAAAAAAAAAAAAAAAAAAAAAAAACTGTGAACTGCACCTACAGGACCTACAGGTCATTGTCATTCCTTAGCCAGTCACATTGTCCGATTATAATGAAATGGAAACAATAGGATCTCATTATGTATAATTCTACGTCTAGTAACTGATTTTTGGGCTGGCTGTATCCCATTTTTTGTGTTTTTGTCACTTCTGAGCAAGATCCTTGTGTTGTTCCTCATACTGCAGACATCTTGTAAAGCCCAACTCTTCGTTTGATAAATGATAACTACAGGTCTACAGAAAGAAGTGATGCCTTCACCATCGACATTCTTATGTAAGATCTGATGAGTCCAATTGGTTGTCAAAAGCTCAAAAAAGCCTGGTTGATTAATCAAAGCTGGTTATCTGAAGTATCTAGCTTTGCCACTAAAATCTGATCCATTGTCGACTACCAAAGGGCTGTGGTCAGAACTTATCCTTGTAATGGACTGAGCTGTGACCATTGTAAACACAATATCGTTCTAATGATTTTTCACTCTGTCGAGCACATATTGAATTGGTCGCAGTTGTTTTTCCATTTATATCACGTACATTTGCATCCTCGAGAACGTCACATAGATATGGGTTATATAGAAGATGTATTTAGGATTTTAGGGAGGAGAGGTTGAGTGTTTCTGTAAGCAACGGACAAATAAATGTCTCCCTTCAATACTAGGTATAAAACAGATGATATCCTAAATAGTTGACTGAACTTTTTAGCCAGACACTAGTTTCGCAAAAAAGAAAAAAAAAAGAAGGATATTGCATTATTTTGACACGGAGAGAGTAACTTCATCAATTAAGTAATTAGTGTAATTATGATATTGAGATCCCAATTAAGACAATGGTCGATTGGTCACTTTGTCCTGCCATCGGGCTCGGGCCTGATATCGAATTTTTCATGACATCTAACATCCACCTACTGAAATGATAACAGCAGAGAAGGGATCGAAGTTTGCAGAGATGGCAACGAAGGAAGTACAACCATTTTGATGGCACATAGTGGGTAGATGTAATCAGTTCGGCGACCCAAGCACAAGGAACCAATAAGCAACTAGTAATCACTCTATTGACATGATGGAATGCAGTGATATGTTACTACGAGGAGCAGTCACTTCAGCATCAACACCATTACAAATTAGTAAGAGAATATAAAAATATAACTAAAATCTGGGAAAATGAAATGTTACAGAGAAAAACTCTGGTCCATCTTGTAAATTTACAGACGGAAGGTCCTTTTATTCAGAAAGGGCAACGTTTCAAGTTGCATTCATTCACCCAGATCACCAGATTTGAGTTGCAACAGCATCATTTCGGAGAGTTGGTTACCTCTAACAATGCGGATCGAGCCATTGCAGAAACTATGGACATTTCAAGGAGGTTTGGTTCCCAATGTTCAGAGAAAAGACCTGACACATCAAACTCAAATAGGCACAGAGAGCGACGGTGCATCATTGAACATCTGCATGGCTTAGCTGGAACATGAGGATGATGCTGAAGACAATGAAATGTTCAACAAAGCCAAAGGAACCTGACAAGACATTACCACATGATAGATACTAAGTCCTCTCTCTGCACTGTGCAGAAAACACAGTGCATGATACCAGAAGTAACTGTAAACGATCAACAGAAAGATAGTAGTTTAAACTAAAACTGTTAATCCTTCGCTGCAAGAATTTGCACACTTCAATAATTAGTCTGTTTATACATCAAAGTGAGACCAAACAAACTGAATATTTAACGTTAGACAAGATCACAGACACATTTGCTCATTGCTCATTTGTGGACTGTCAATATAAACTAAATAAGACTAGCTGACAAACTAGGGAATAGAGCAAAACATTCATAGAAAGAAAACAAAACAAAAACCATAAATCAACCACAGTTTAAACCTCCAGGAAGATTTAACTCGAAGTTCACCTAATTAGAACATATAGTTGAATTTATTACACATAAATAACATTCCAGCTTAGTCATGCCAACCTTCCCTTTGCCACCATGACTGCAGTGGTCAGGCCTAGGACTCCCAAAGAAGTGGAAACAGGGTGCAATCATGTAGATCTACTTCTGCTAACTCCTTTGGTTTTGGAGGAACCCATTCTTTTTGCTTTCTCCACGCCTCCAAAATATCCTCATCATTTTCCTCGCCATCTATTACAGACATGCTGTAGAGTCTCAATTCTTCTTCTGTTAGCTGCAACTTCATCTTCTTTTTCAGATGCGCAAGCAGAGTTGAGAAAGAGATCCTGCCCTCACCATCAATATTCTTACAGAACGTGTGGTAAGCCCAGTCTTTCTTCAAAAGCTCTGAAGAGGATATATCATCACAATGGATGTCGACAGAGACACCAGAACGGCAAGACTACCATTCCATCATCCATCACAATCTCAAGCTTCTGAACAAGGACCCTGATCGTCAAGGCTTTCACAGCACTCCGCGACACCATTAGCACGGCGCTCACAAAGAGCCCTGATCGGTCGATGTACTGACCTGTACTTGGTCCAAATCCCATGGTTTCCATATCAAAGTATCCTTCCACAAACCCAAAAGTTTCGAGAGCCCTTGACGTTACCGCTGCCTTTGAAATGGGAAGAACATACTCATCACGATTCTCCGCCCTCTGGAGCATTTCCTGAAGTCCTACTTTGTCAACACACTCGCAGGAAATTTTTTTGTTTCTGCTCATTGATAGCTTGAACTTGGAGTAGCATCGCACCGATGCAGGATGCACCTCATCGATCAACCACAAGGCAGCATCCCATGGCTGAGGAGCACGCTTACGTGGCTTGGCTGCCTCCTCCTCCCACATTCTTTTTATCTCCACCATTTTTTCCTCGCATATCTTCCTCCTTTCCTCCTCTTCTTGGAC